>ML391168.1:290-55585 GCA_005239525.1 Nicotiana knightiana
CTAACGCCAGGGTAGGGCTGGCGTTTCAGCCCTAACGCCTGGCTAACGCCAGGTAGGGTTAGGTTGTTTGGCTCTGTCGCCCGGCTATCGCCCGGGTGTCTCCTTTCGCGTATTTTTCGACGTATTTGCATCCCTTTAGCTCCGTTTCCATCTCCACTTCACCTACACATGAAATAAACTCCATTAAGCACATAACAAGTGTAATTTTATCATTAATGCACATAAAATGTAAAGTATATCACATGTTAAACTATGCAATTTAGTCTCGCATCAGGCACCAAGGGATACAACTTCCATGCTTTGTTTATCTCTCATTTCCTTATACATTACGAGATATAAGCTTCCAAAATCAGCCCTGTGCAACACAAATTTCTTCTTCGCGATTTCCAAAATCTTCTTGTGTAGGATGTAGTATACCAATCATAACTTTTTATACACAAATATAAATACCAAATGGTTTAATTTATGAAAATTAGGCACAAAGGGCTAAAACTTTTATTTTTGGATCATCTCCAAATTTCTTATAGATTGCGAGATACAAGCTTCCAAAGTTGTGTCAGTGCAGAAGAAACTTTTCTCTACGCGATCGCAAAATGTCTTCCACGATCGCGAATCACTGGCCAATTTCTCCCATTATACTTATCGCGATTGCGACCAAATCCATTCGATCTCATAGCACACAGTTGTAGCAAAAAACAGCAGATAAAATGTCCTAGAAATGGTCCGAAATTACCTCAAAACACACCTGAGGCCCTCGATACCCCGTCCAATCGCACAAACCAATCCATAACATAACACAGACCTGTTCGAGGCCTCAAATCACATCAAACAATATTGAAATCATGAATTGCACCCCAATTCAAGCTTAATGAACTTTAGAACTTCGAACTTCCACATTCGATGTCGAAACATATCAAATCACGTCCGGCTGACCTTAATATTTGCTCACAAGTCACATTCGACATTGCAAACCTACTCCAACTTCGGGAACGGAATCCGACCCTGATATTAAAAAGTCCACTCCCGGTCAAACTTCCCAAAAACCTTCAAATTTCAACTTTCGCCAAATGATATGTGGACCTCCAAATTCACATTTGGACACGTTCATAAGATCAAAATCACCATACGAAGTTATTTCCAGGCTCGGAATCTCAAACGGACATCGATAACATTGAAATGCACTTCAACCAAAATTCATGAAATTCTTTCAAAGTATCAACTTTCCACAATAGGCGCTGAAACGCTCCTGGGTCTTCCAAAACCTGATTTGAACATACGCCCAAGTCCAAAATCACCATACGAACCTGTTGGAACCTTCAAATTCTGATTCTGAGGTCGTTTACTCAAAAATCACACCTTATTCAATTTTTCCGACTTAAAGCTTCCGAAATGAGAATTTTCTTTCCAAATTAACTCTGAACTCCCCGAAATTCAATTCCGACCACACATACAAGTCATAATACCTGAAGTGAAGCTGTCCATGGCTCGAACCACCAAACGACGCGCTAGAGCTCAAAACAACCGGTCAGATCGCTACCTAGGTACACCGATGACAATCGATATTTAGACACACTAAACTATTTCATGCACAAGCATATATGCTTATGGATGAGATACATGATTGAATTTTAACTAATCAAAATTGGAGTTGAATCTAGAAATTGGATTGTGCCTAATGATTTTTTCATTTTTGTGTTCTTCATTATTAATGTCTCTTAATTTAAAAAATATATAACTTCTATATACCTAAATCACTAACATTTAACTAAATTAAAGTAAATTATCCAATCACAAACATGATATTAAGTATTGTTGCATTTTTAAAGTGATTTTATAACTTTAATCGCATAGTTGTGTCATTTTAGAATGTTTGTTACTTTTGAAATTAAACGTATTTGGTAATATTTAACATAAGATATTCCTGCATCGCATAAACGTAGAGACTAGTAATATTAAAATTATAATATACAATGCATTATTTATTGCCATACTAGTGGCTATAAATTGGCAAGAAAGTGATTATTATTCCTTGGTGCAACTCATATAACCACTAATGCCACGATCTACTACTAATTCTTCACTAAAGCTTAAATTTTATAATCAGCAATTCATGTTCTACAATTTTATTATCCTACTAGCTTATTACATAATTTATGAAAGAGATTCTATACCTATAAATAAGATAATTTTTTCCTTGTGTTTGGATATGAAAAAATATTGTACTATGCATAAAAAAAGTAAAGTTGGTACAATAAAGAAAGAGTTGAGAGACGAAGAAAATTTAAGTGTCCAACTTACTCACTACCAAAGAGATTTTACTTTATGAACAAAGGTATTGTTTTATGGTGGAGCTTTGGACTTAACAATTTATCCAGAGTTTGCTCGAGTCATACGATATTATCGGACTAATATATCTTATAAGAGACAAGCCAAGAATGTTATTATTGGATCGGTAAATATTCTATCGCAGTGAGCTTGGATCTCCTTAAAAGAGAGCTAGAGCGCCTCAGCCTAATAAATATTTATTTATTTTTCCTCAAATTTTTTCATGAATTGTAATTTCTTGTGTTTTCACCAACATTTAATATGATCGAAAATATTCTTTTAATAATTTTTTCTTATAAATAACATTTGTGTGATGAGATTTTGTGAGAGAAGATCTTTTTTCCTCGCAGCAAGGCTGAATAAAACAGCTTACAAATATTTCAATTGTTATTCCGTAATAAGAATCCTTCACCTTCTAGGCCTATACTATTAGCCTGTCACACCTTTTTTTTTCATGCAACCCTATATCGAAGTTGAGTTAGAAGACTTTTTCTAATTAAAGTGACCTTATGGATTGTTTATTATTTGGAGTCGCCACTTGAAATTGAGTTTTGATTTTCCAAGTCACCTTTTATTGAATCCCTTATCAAAAGGAAGATTTGACTCCTAATTTATGGTCTACGAAAACAGAAGACTAAGTAAGAAATTCTGTTGACCGAGGGGAAGATGTAAGTCATCCCTCGAGCCCCGTGGTTCTAGTACGGTCGCTTTATTGACTAATGTAAGGCTTAAATCAATTTTTAGCTATTCTTGTATTTTATTGAATATGGCTTATTTATTACCGCTTAATTAATTATTATATTTTATTAATTATATTCAGCAAGATGCGGAACACACACAAGATACTTCTTTGAAATTAAATGTTAAACCGAGGTACGAAACGTACACATGGTTATAACATAATTATTTTAAATCTAAAGGCGTCGAGATGCGAAATGTGCACATGATCCTTTTATTATTTAAGCATATCAATCCAAGGTTCGGGTATGAACACATAGGCTAATATTTAAAGTACATATAAAACTTTTCTAACGTATTTAGAGTATACCATTTATTTGTCTTCATTCGATCCGAACCAATTATTTATACTAATATTTTATCTATTACAACGAGTATTGAATTAGTTTTTAACTCATCTCGCTCCCTCACAATTTCTTTGACTACTCTTCTTTTTCTATTTTTCTTGCAACGGTTTTGAGTTAATTCGCAACCCATGTATGTACCTCACAAATATTTATTTTTAAATCGGCAGACCTAAACTTCTATGTAAACCCAAATTATTAAAATCTCCGTGAATCTCTTCCATGTGAGATAGATAACACGACATAAGAAAAGAACCATTAAATTTATGCGATGGACTAATGAATGGATAAATACATCTAAGGAAACGCCTTTTATTTAATACAAAGACAAATTACAATGGATCATTATTATTTTTAGGCTAAAATTACGGGACTAATACATGCTTTAAAGTTAGAAGGAACAATTTCATAGTGTAAAATCAATGAACAATTCCAGCTGTAGCTAATGTAAAATCCCACTTAAAACTGGAACTTCATTTAACAGTAAAGAAAATACTCTTCAAATATTTCTGCTTACTTGTGGAATATGATCCCTACTAGGACGTTAATGTCTTAGCAACAACCAACAATGAATTCTTTTAGGATTTAACATACGAAAAAAATGCAACAAGCATAAAAATTGATTAGCAAACAAAGTATAAAGAATACTGATCCCAAGTCACCTTAAAAAGACATGCCAAAGTTTAACTAATTTGTTCCTCATGTATTAATCCTTTTGGCGCACAATGACCATAAAATTATATATTTATTTTTAGAAAAAGAAAACTATTAACTCAAAATAATACAAATCTTTAGAACTATAAAAAAAATTAATATTATTCCAAGACAACCACTACTTGTTTAATTTCTTAAAGTAATACCCAGATAAGGTATCTATCCTAATATTATAAAAAATTAGTTCACCACAATTCAATATAGAGTACTGTTTAAAATTAACCATGTTAACTCCATCCCCTTTCATTAATGAAAATTTTTTGTACTTTTTAAACTATTCTAAGACTAAGTTTAGTTAACCGAAGAAAAACCACATAATGCTTGAACTCCATGAAAAATGAAATACCATTCTTTACTCATATCTCCAATTGATGATCCTTTAAGATTGTAGATATACAGTACAAGAAAAAGAATCATATCATGCTTCAACTCATTATCACTTCTAATTGATAAGAAAGAATTGAATGTCACCTTTTGCGAAGATCACAAAATAAGAACACAACGGTTAATCTACTGATTTCCAAAGCTAGCAACACTAATTTTGTAGAACCGCAAACTCAGAACCACGGATGAAATCTCAAACTCTGGCTTCGAACTAAATAGCTTAACCAAACTTTTCCTCCAAGTAAATTTTTCCTATAAGAGAACTGATTCTTTTCTCTCAATCTCTGTTACTTTTTCCTTCTTTTGTGAAGTGTTTTCTTTCTACTTTTCAACGTTACTTTACTTTTCTTCTGTTTCAAAGATTTTTCTCCTTTTCAAAATGTTGCCCCTCTCTCTCGTTGTCTTCCATTCTTCAATAGAAGAATTATTAGCTCCTTTTATAAAGGATAATGTTGGTGATATGAGTTCATGTGCAAAGGAGTTGGAGTGGGAGAATATGGGATTGAGGGGTGGATTTGTGGGAAATTACGTGAGGGAGTGGGGATGGAAGGAAGTTGGAAAATATGGGGATCATGCAACTAGTTAGGATTCTTACTTTTTTTTTATCTTTTTATTCTTCAGATTTACTTTTCTTATTCTTTTGAACTTTTTTACTAAGTTAAAATAAATAAATAAAGGTAAAAGATTCACTTTTCTTCTTTTTTTCGTTAGATTGTTGTTTAAAAAACTTTTTACTTAGTTAAAATAAATAAATTAAGGTAATATTATAGCTTACTTATTAAAATTCAGATGAAAGAAATCATATATATATATATATATATATACTCTAAGAATGTGAGTATTTTTGTATTATTATTTTTTAAATAAAACCTATTAAGAGTAAGATAAACATTTTAAATATTAAGATTAGACCTAAAAAAAATATTTACACTAAAGTAGTATAGAATTTGGGGTGTGTAAAAAATTAGGTGTTCACAGCATGCCCCTCTTTGCTTGGAAACATGAAGAGTTTTCAGGCAAAGAAATGAACATTTTTTACCTGGCCATTATTTAAAAAGAAAAAGAAGATAAAAAAAATGTGATCGAGCCTTGTTTTTAGGCAGCCTACATATCCCGGGTTCTAAGAAAATCAGGTCAAGTGTAGTTCAAGTGTAGTTCAAGTGAAAGAAGGATAATGGAGTATGCTTAGAATCTAAGATTTACAAAATTCCTATCTAAATGCCATCTGGAATCTTGTCTTGATTCTTGACGTGCTTTCCCCTTTGACTTTAGACTGAAACTTGATGCTCTCGATGTAACAGACTATGAAATATTCTCACAGGCCTTCTTCTTGATCAGGTGATAAGAAGATGGATCTTGAAATTCTATATCTCTGCATGCATTATGTCAAAGCTGGTTCGGCAGGTATTGAGATCAAACGTTCCACTTTCTCTGGCGAGAGCTGGAATCTTATTTTTTGCACATCCAATCCGTACTTTGCAGAAAAAACCTGCAAGTCATCAGAAACAAACAAAACGAACAAAACTTTTTTGCCCCAGTTTACACTAGAAATTTTTGTGAGTTGTTAAAAACACAATAAACTATCTTTGCTATTGCGAAATGAAGAATTGAAAGAGAAATGGGCTCTTTTTTTTCTTTTTGATAATAAGGGATGTCGTACCTATGTTAACATGATGGAAGGAAACCGGGGATGTAGTACCTTTTGTTGGAAATAAGATGAGGCTCGTGGCACTCAAAGATGCTATTAGGGAATGTCATACCTTATGTTGGCAAAAAGTAATGCAGCCAGGGGATGTAGTACCCTGTGTTCGCAATAAGATGAGGCTTCTGGCACTCTTAGATGCTACTAGGGAATGTCGTACCATATGTTAGCAATCAGAAATACATCCAGGGGATATAGCACCCTGTGTTGGCAATAAGGTGAGGCTCATGGCTCTCTGAGATGCTACTAAGTAATGTCGTGCCCTATGTTAGCAATGAGAAATACAACGAGGGGATGTAGTACCCTGTGTTGGCAATAAGGTGAGGCTCATGGATCACTAAGATTCTACTAGGGAATGTCGTACCCTATGTTAGCAATGAGAAATGCAACCAGAGGATATAGTACCCTGTGTTGACAATAAAATAAGGCTTGCAGCATTCTGAGATGCTACTAGGGAATGGCGTGCCCTATGTTGGCAATACAATGAGGCTCGTGGAGCTCTAAGACGCTACTAGGGAATGTGTACCCTATGTTGTCAGAAAGTAATGCAGCTAGGGTATGTAGTACCCTGTGTTGGTGATAAGATAAGGCTCGTGACGCTCTGAGATGCTACTAGGGAATGTTGTACCTGTGTTGGCAACAAGTAATTCAACCGGGAATGTAGTACCCTGAGGTGAAGATAGTGTATTCCCTATAATGAAACAAAAAATAACATGATTACATGTACATTAGAAGGAAATCAAGGATTTGAGAACTTCACTTGGTGATGTTCGTCCTTCCACGAACTGTTTCCTAAAACTGTTTTTTTCATGTTCTGAACAAAGAAAGATTCGTTAGTTTTTAAAATGGTGGTCAGTTTGTGTCCTTGATTTCTTGGGCGACTTGACCTAGTGTCCATTGTACTTATTAGAACAGTTGGCTTTGTCGATGGTCGTACAAATTACGGGGAGATTCTGTCTTTACTTTCTAGAGATCTTTTTTCTCAACATCAAAACCTGACTATTTTACGCCTATCCCTGTTTGTGTTTATGATGCAAACAACCTTGCTCCCAAAATAACTTTTAATTGAGTAACTTTTGTTGACCCTTGAGACATTGGTCCGTCCTTCAAGCCTTTTGCAGCCAGGGAAAATCACATATGGCATAAGGCTTTTCCCATACGGTTTGTGCCCAGCAATCTTTGCTTTATATAACGGGGAAACTGTAACCAATTTTGCGGCATTTTCTTTGCTTTGCTTTGAAAAAAATAGACTGAAAGAGAATCAAAAAGAATAGTACAAAAGAAAACAAGAAGGTGAACTAATAGGTATTAAAACTTAATCAAGAAGCGTCCCATTCAGGGGAAAGAAAAAAATAAAAAGGACTTATCTGGAGGAATATGCTGACTTCAATGAACATGACATGTACTTTGGACTGGATGCCCGATTCGTTTGAACCGTCTAATTCTTGAAATATGTTGTAAACTTCACTTTGAAACTGATTTCTTTGTCTTAACCATGCTTGTTTCGGGGTATATGAAAACCTAAATCGATCAATGATGCCCTTTGTGGGTTTTCATCAACTGACCTCTCTCATTTGTCTTTCTCTCAACTCACCATTGCCTTATAGTGCCCGTGAAGGTTTTCACCAATAAGACTCTCTCATTTATTTTTCTCTCTTTACAATGGCTGAGGCATCACCCGTAGTATACTGACTTAGCATTCTCGTAAGTTGATCAGAAGGTCTTAAAAGGGAAAGGTAAAAAGAACTATTCAACTGAAGTACAACTTTTGGAACAATTTTGACGGAAAAACTATCGAAAAATAAAATAAAATCATGCCCCGGTTTCTTTGAATACTGGGAAATGTAGATTTTTGTTTTAGTGTGACCAAACCCCAGAGTGAGGCTGCCTACGTATCCTTTCGGAATCAGGTCAGACGTAGTTCAATTAACATGAACTTGTTTTGATGATTTTTTTTAAGTACACTGGTTCCAAAAGAGGGAACAAAGAAATATAAACAAGGCTTCAAAGGGCTAAATAGGGTTGACCAGTGTTTGGGTAGTGAGAATGACAGTCTTTCGTCATCCCAACTTGAGAATGCTAAGTATTAAAATGCCCCACAAAGGCATGTCAAATATAGTATCTCTTGACTGCATCTGCATTGACGGATATATCTGTCACCTTTCCTTCTATATCTGCCAAGTGTAGATCTCCTTTTGACAATACTTTTTTGACGAGGTAAGGACCTTGCCAATTCGGGGCGAACTTTCCTTTTGCTACTTCCTGGTGCGGAAAGATACGTTTCAAAATAAGTTGTCCTACCTCAAATTGTCTTGGGCACACTTTCTTGCTGTAAGCACGTGCCATTCTTTGTTGGTATAACTGAGCAAAACAAACTGCCACCAAACGCTTTTCATCAATTAAACTCAACTGTTCCAATCCGGACTTGACCCAGTCAGTGTCTTCGATCCCTGCTTCAATAATGATTCGGATAGAGGGCATCTCAACTTTAGCAGGTATGACCGCTTTAGTGCCATAAACAAACAAGTAAGGCGTTGCGCCAACTAATGTACAGACAGTTGCCCGGTATCCCAAAAGAGCAAAAGGGGTAGTTTCTCGTGCCATTGTCGACACCCTTGGATCATCTTCCTAAGAATTTTTTTGATGTTCTTATTCACAGCTTCAAAAACTCCATTAGCTTTGGGCTGGTAAGGAGTAGAGTTGCGATGCTCAATTTTAAATTGTTCACGTACCTCCTTCATCAAATGACTATTCAAGTTAGTAGCATTATCTGTGATAATGATTTTTGGAATACCAAAACGACAGATGATGTTGGAGTTAACAAAGTCTACTACTGATTTCTTAGTGTTTCCTTCAATGTAATAGCTTCCAACCATTTGGTGAAGTAATCAATTGCAACCAAGATGAATATGTGCCCATTTGAAGCTTTTGGCTCAATTGGGCCAATGACGTCCATTCCCCAAGCAACAAAAGGCCAAGGAGCCTACATAGGATATAACTCTGAAGGAGGCGAGTGAATCAAATCACTGTGAATCTTATCCTGTCCGAAGGATTTTCTTTGCTAGAACATATCCATTGATGTGCGAACCACAAACTTCTGAATACACCTCATTCATAATCATTTCAGCTTTTTTGGCATCCATACATCTCAACAAATTCAAATTCGGAGTTATTTTGTATAGAGATTTCCCCACTCAAAAAGAAACCATTAGAGAGTCGCCTAATAGTTCTCTTTTGATCCCTATTAGCATGTTTCGGATATTCTATTGTTTTCAGATACTGTTTGATATCACGGTACCATGGTTCACCATCTAGTTCTGCTTCAATTGTAATGCAATAACCATGTTGATCCCGAATTTGAATTTATAATGGGTCAATGTGAGTATTACCCGGATATGGAAGCATTGATGCCAGGGTGGCCAAGGCATCAGCTAATTCATTGTGAAACCTGGGAATGTACATGAACTCGATGGACTTGAACATTTTGCTAAGATCTTCCATACATTGTATATATGGAATGAGCTTGATGTCTCGAGTCTCCCAATCACCTTGAGCCTGCCGAATAAGCAAATCTGAATCTCCCATCACCAACAGTTCATGCACATTTAGGTTTATTGCCATGTTCAGACCCATGATGCAACGTATCATGATGCCGCATGAATCAGACCATTATGTAGTTCAGGGGAAATAATAACAATTTTTTTTAATTGTGCTTCCTTTTTTATATATATACATATAAAAATAAAATAAAACAAACTAAAATATTTTTCATTCATTTTCAATCAATTTTTTTCTATATACAATGAGAGAAAGGACTACTAACTCTAAAGACATAAACATGACTGGAATAAAACAAACTTTGATAAAATAAAAGACTCTAAATATAAAAATTAAAAATGCGACAAATGAAAATGAAACAAAAACTTATTGGCTACACTAAGAATTTAATCTTTAATGGTCTTCTTGCTTAAGCTAATATCATCAATGGCCTGCATCTCTTGGACTCCACTCTCCTCCCAAAGTCTCGTACAGATTTTGAAACACCACTGGAAAATGTGGGACGAGGGCACGTGCCTGTTGACCAACTTTCTCATTGTTTAGATGGCGATGATCATCATGAATATATGTTGTTTTTTCTGCCAATCGAAGTATTTGCTCTCTGGCTTGCCCCATATTCACGTGACAATTCTGCAACCACATCTAGGTAGTGTTGAGAGCGTTCCCCATCTGAGCCTCCCGTCCCTCATATTCTTCAATGCGAAGGTTTAGCACACCTCTCTTAATCATCCACTGACGTCACTCTGCCTCAAAATCTGTATGTTGATGACCCCTCTTCAATGATACTCAAGTCTTCTTGCAACTTATGTATTTCAGCATTTTTGTTCTCCTCAACTCTCCTGACTAAACCAATCGTGTTTGTCAGTTCTTCTTCTAATCGGTCCACCTCATTCTTAGCATGATTTATATCTTTATCCATGACCCCTAAGGAATATTGATAATCTTTCTCAATATTTAAACGAATCTGGGCGACTCCGGCTTGCTGCTGGGCTTGTTGTTTGGCTATGGTCTTCTGAGCATATTCCAATTCCTCTTTCAGCCTTTCTATAGTTCTTTGATCATTTCTCCGCATATTCGACCCCTCAGGCCTATCTCTAAACGACGAAGGATCATGAAACCAAATAATATATTCAGGGATCACCTCTCCACGATCTCGGTCTTCTACCATCTCATTCAACTCCGAGACTTTACTTGCATACCAAATTTTCATAATTTCTTCTTCGTCATGAGGTTGATATTTGCCAAAATCATAACAGAACTTGCTCATATCTCAGGTTGGTGGCACCTCTTGTAGTCGTGCAAACTGGCGCATTACCCGAAGTGGAGCATATGGATCAACTCCATCCAATCCTATGAGTACCAAATAAGAATGGTATGCAGACTCACAAATGACCTCTTTAGAGGAAAACCAATCGTAGTTCAAAGTGATCCGTTTGGGGGACAAAGTACGAAGTAGTCCTTTCTAGGCATCAATCCCTTTTGGTAAGTCACATTCGTCAATTATTTTTTTTTTGATCATAAGTATGATTGGGCCATAACTCCCTAAAATCAGTAGGATTACGATAAAAATGCTCCAAAAACAATATCTGCAGCAAAATGTTGCAGCCATCAAAGTTTCGTGCACCCAATTTACATCTAGTTAAATCACGAAAAATGCCATAAAGAATCATAGGGACCAAAGTATAATCATCCCCTTCTGAAGTCAGAGCCTCAACTACACCTGCCAAGCGGATGTCAATGTGCCCTTCCCTTTACGGGAAAACTACACGCCCCAAAAAAACAACCATAAATGCAAACCTTCTGTGAATCTTCCATGTTTCCTTATTTTCCTTTGATTTTCAATGTTCCCACATTCCTTTCGAAATTGCATTCTAGGCCATACAAGTGAAACAGAAATTCTAGCTTAATCCACTTGCCTCCTAAACCTTCATATTGTCCGTAATTTATGTTCAAGAGCTTTAGAAACTTACCTCGTTCACATTTTTTGATATTATGGGTTTTTGGCGGCGAAGATTACGGCCCCACCTGCCGCGCCCCTTCTTTCCTCGCGGATATCGGCTTTATGACATTCGGTTAGGACAACTCTTTCCTTTGGGAAAGGGGTTTGTGTTTTTGAGAGTCGCCACCTAACGATTTTTAAAGGTGCGTTAGGACACCAAAGGGGTTCATTTACAACTACGTTGTTAACCAGAGATAGGGTAAGGGCTTGAAACTATCCTAAGGGGAAGGTGTTAGGAACCCCTCAGGATCCACAAGTGTGGTTCCCAGCCAAACAGTTTTTGTGAATTTGTACGGCTTAGCAAACAAACAAACAAACAAAGTCTCAAATAATAGGGGATTTAAGTTTTAAGAATGCAGATGTTTGAAAATAATAAAGAAGGTTAGATTTTGAAAGGATTACGATCTAAGCATATAAAGGGTATCTTAGGTTTATAATAATATGGATCACATCGGTACAATACCCGGTAATCACTCCTCAAAGAGGGGCTACACGTGGTATTAGTGTACCGGTCATCATATCCATATTCTACCCTTTCCCACCCCGTGAAAGTAACTAAATCGAGTGTTGGTCTCGACCTCTATTGCATGTTGTTACCCGTCCCTTCTATCAGTCCCGGAGAAATTTAGGACTTCTATCCTATAAGGGATGTTCTAGGCAGACCCTCAGGTTTGAAGGAAAAATACTAAGGCGGCAGATAAGAACATGTAGGACTGCAACTAGGGGGAAACACAGAAAAGCAGAGAAAAGGGCACAAGTACCTCCACACATAGTACACATAAACAGCATGACCCATACACAGTTAAGGTCCAGATTCAGGTTCAGATCCTAAGCATGGTATCTAAGTGATAACACAAAGACAGATTTATTGCATAACTCAGAGAGGAAGTCTTAATCAGGCTTGCCTACTAGTTTTAAACATGCTAACAGTTGAACACTAATTACAAAGGACAGCTCTGGTTTTATTTCTTTATGGCTGATTACCTAAGACTTGCCTAGGCGGGGGACAGTGTATATTAATTATCTGAATTGTTAGAGGGACTGTTGCAAATTGTTACCTACACATGATGTTCTAGGTTGTTCAGAACACAGAATTATTGCCAGTTGTTTTAGAGAAACTGAGTGAAGTGTTTTATACCTTTTACATGCACCAATATTAGACTAGGTGTTGTTAAGCGAGTATGAATGAAATCCTAAAACATGGTATCTAATTCACAGGTAGGGATGCAGAATGATGCATATGCAGAATTCTTAAGCAGGATTTCTAAATGCTCACAGCATTATGCAAGATTTCAGAAAATATGCAAGAGTATAATTTATTAGTGTTATCGTAGGGACATGATTTCTAACTGCACATAGCAATATGAAACATGATTGCAGAAGATACCAATTATTAATATTATTTACCATATCACTGTATTTTTCTAAGTGATGAATGACAGTACTGAAACAAGATGCTGAAACAGTGTTCATAAAGCCTAATTAGCATGATTTCTAATGCATGATATGCTTTGCACATGTTGATCCTAAACATGATTCTATTGCGCAAATAAGGAATGTAAACCTAATAGCATGGTTTCTAACCTTTAATATTTATAACATGCATAACTACCATTTTCCCTTTGCACTATACATCCCCAATAGTTGTTTACAAATGATTATTACATGCCATTTGCATGAATTACACATCTGAATAAAGAAAAAGAAGAAGTTATACTATAGGGATCCTACTGATAGGCCCAGAATCTCCAGAATGCCTCAATGCCACTGATGTTCACAACCTTTCACATGATCCAGGTGTGTCAGAGTTCCCTAAGGATCTCAAAGCAACCCGGGCACTGCTCACACCCAAATTTCATAGCCAAGATGGAGTAAGTGCAGTGTCAAAAGGCTAGCTCTTGTGTGTCAAAGTTCAGAGGGAGCTCAAGGGTCCCAAGGCAATGATCACACAAGAGGGGCAGAACCTAATGTCTAAGAGTATAGTGGAAGTGCTCATAGTTTTGAAAAGATCAAGTAGGAAAACAGCTTTTGAAAATAACTTGTTTGAAATAAGTTTGAAGAACAAGAATGTTACTTAGTGAAAACGGTTTGAAGGAAAGGGATTAGGACAATCAACAACTCAGAACCACATTAACATGCATAGTACAAGGAAGCAGTCAAAAACAAGGAATAAGGGATTGGGGACAAGTAGACTGCTCATGAAGCAGATTTGCATATAAGTTAATACTAAGGTATCACAGAACTTTAACAACCACAGAAAAGTTTTCATAAAGATGTTCAGGCCAGAAACTTGACGGAATCAGATTGAGGGATTCCAAAGAGGAAGTACATAACAAACAGAGTTGCACACAGTTCCAGGGGAAAGGGTTACATCGTATGTTCAGAATTACATGTAACTAAGTGACACAAATACATGCTTATAGTCTGCTAGGGATCAATGGTAAGGCAGAGTCCTAGTGAAACATATAAGAAGGCAGTAAAACATGCTGAAACTAAAGGGAAAAGGATAATCACATTAGTAAAACAACAAATTGGCATGCTAATTGCAAGGTAGACAGTAGAACCAAAAGCAGAAGAATAATAGAAACAAAGGGAATTGCAATATTAAAAGAGGCATGTTGTTTTTGATGCTTTAAGTTAAACTGAAAATCATACCAGTTAAATGAGAGAATAAGTGCAGAGTGAGGAGCATTAGAAAGAACAGTAGAGTGCAGAGCAGTAGAGTGTATAGTTGCTCAGTCTTGGCTTGCAGCCGATTGAGAATAGCAAGTAAACAACAAGAATAACAAGAGAGAATGTATATGTGTGTGATACAGTTCAGAATAGTGTATTGTTCGTGTCTTGCTAATGAAATAGCAGAGGTATTTATAGTTTTAAACAGGCAAAATAATAAGGTAAGAAGTACACGGTTATAGGAATAATCCCAATCAAAATCAATTAAGACTCTGACTCCCTTTAATTAGGGAGTCATAGTTCAAACGGACACAAGTTGTATCAAACGAGGAAAAGAATCAATTATAAGACTGATCTTACCATAATAGGAGTAGTAAAAGCATGTGGCATGTAATAAAGACTAAGTACATAATACATAATTAAGAAAAGTACATGTTAAATAACTAACAGCATATTCATACACATTAAAATAAAGCAGAGTATGATTTTAATTCTGAAAATTAGTCAAAGGGATCTCGAATGAGATTAAAATCATAGGAATTCAAGGCTAAGCAAGGAAAGTATCACGCAAACAAGGAAATAATTCCAAATCAGTAAAGAGTTATAAAGGAAATACACAAAATCACAGTTTTTTTAAGGAAAGTATCGCAGGTCTAAGGAGAATACACAAAGTCAGTATAAATTATCATGTAAACAATCAATAAAACGAATAGTCAGGCCTATTAAACAATAAATAACATGAGTTAAACAAAATCAGAAAAACCCTAAGCAAGTAGTTAAGAGGATAGTAGAGATTCAAAAACCTTAGCAACAAATTAGAGCAAGAAGCATAGAACACATAGGACATTCATGAAAGTCCAGAAAGTTCATGAGAGACATGCAAACATCATTGCAAATAGATTTGAACTTCCATATTGAACGCAAAGTATTAGGGTTTCTTACAAAATGAATCGAACAAAAAGAAAAGCTCAGGTGATGTTTAAACATGCTAAAATCACAAAGTAATTGCTAAAAATCATAAAGAAATCGTTTTGCAAAAAGGGTTTAGAAACCCTAGTCTTGAAAATGAGGAAATTGTTTGAAATCAAAGAAATCTTTTGAGGAGAAAATGTGAGAACCTTAAAAGACACATAGATCCGTCACAGATCTAAAAAGATCGGAGGATTTAAAGCTAGGGTTTCCAGAGAAAACCCATAGAAGGAGAAGAAAACTTAAATATTACCGGTGTTTGGCCGTAAAATGTAAAGATCTTACTCGAACGGACATAAGTGGCCGGAAAAGATGGCATGAGACCGAAGATGGGAGTGAACCGCCTCTGGGTCACTTGAGAACCTCCACCGGTGACACAGATGTGAAAGATGGAGCCATAAGGTCGATGAGAGGTAGACCCTCCATGGTTTCTAGAGAGGGGTGGCCGGAGAAGGGTGATAAGGGCTCAGTAGACGAAGGGTCTAGAGAGAAGTGAGAGGATTCAGAGAGAGACGAGTGAGAAGTGAGACGGGGAAATGAAAGGGGGGGGGGGGAAGTCGTTTAGGAATTAATTATGGAAAGACCCAATCTAGGCCGTTGATTTGAATTAATCAATGGCTCAGTTCGAATGAGGGATTGGGCTGGGTATTTTATAAAGACTGGGATCAGGTTATTGGGCTAATTAAATGGGTTAGGGGTTCGGATTAATTAGGCTAGAATTAACAATAAAAATGGCTAATTGTTAAATACCCATAAAAATAGATAAATAATCTATAAAAATAGTTAGTAATTATAAAAAATGAAATTGATGCTTAATAAATTAAATTGAAATGATTAATGAGTATTTAAAAATTTAAAATGACTAATTATTGAGTAAAAATGGCATAAAACATATATTTAGGCCATAATTGCAAAGTTATTGCAATTATAGCCAAATAGTGCCAATTTGGCTGATTGTAAAATAACTTGGTCTTAATAGGACCCTATATAATAAATTAAATCAAGAAATGCTTTTGAAATTGTTTGTAATGCAATTTTATAATTAATTATTAGAAATAAAAATACTAGATGAATTAATAAAAATATGGTAAAATTATAAAAAAAATAGTAATTGCTGTTTAAGCATATTTTTGAAGGTATATATGCAAGTTAAAAAAATAATTTGAGGGAAAATTGGGTATCAACAGCTGCCCCTCTTTACCCGGAAAGGATGAAAGAGTTGTCGGGTAAAGATATGACGGCCAATTTTGACCGAGTGAAATGGTTTGGAGAGATTCCGGCCGCACCCTGGTTTCTGAGTTGCCTACATATCCCTGGTTTTACAGGAATCAGGCCTTATGTAGTTCAGGAGTCATTGGTGAAGTATACCGATGAAGTTTCTTACAAGAACGGATGCAACATTTGGGACTGATTGAATAAGCGGCTTACGGGGTGGTTAGGAGAATTGGAGCGAACCGCTCCTGCCGGGAGGGCAGTTTGCTCGCCGGATTACCTGAAAATAAATAATACAAGCATATATTGTGCGTAATTTAAAGATGATGCAAATTCTCGTTGGACCATGAATGATGTCTTTGGATGGTTAAGGATGACGTCTTGGGCTATGAATTGCTTGATGCAGGATTCGCAGGCCATGAAAATGATGTTCTCGGGCCATGAGGATGGTGCCTCCGAACGATGACGCCTTTGGATGAGTTGGCAATATTTCAGCCCATGCAGATGCAATAGAATGATGCTGACGAGACAGAGCTTAGCCTTGCGAATAAAAGGGCAGATCTTAGCCCAAAAGGAAAGCAAAGTAAATAGTGCTTGAGACAGCGGTTAGTCTCGAAAGGTAAATTGGAGGCAGAGCTTAGACTCTGAAGGCAGAATGGTAGCCTTATGAAAATGCAGATGAAGACAACGTTTAGTCTCGGAAGGAAGAATGGTAGCCTTATGCAATGATGTAGATAGAGGTAGAGCTTAACTTCGGAAGGCAGAATGGTAGCCTTATGCAAAGATGCAAATGCAGATGGAGACATCGTTTAGTCTCGGAAGGCAGAATGGTAGCCTTATGCAAGGATGCAAATGCAGATGGAGACAGCGTTTAGTCTCGGAAGGCAGAATGGTAGCCTTATGCAATGATATATATGGAGGTAGAGATTAACCTCGGAAGGCAGAATGGTAGCCTTATGCAAGGATGCAAATGCAGATGGAGACAGCGTTTAGTCTCGGAAGGCAGAATGGTAGCCTTATGCAATGATATAGATGGAGGTAGAGATTAACCTCGGAAGGCAGAATCGTAGCCTTATGCAAGAAATAAAACGACAGTATGAATTCTTAGCTGGTGATGAATTGCGGCATTGTGATTATTGAGAGCATTGTGACTGCGGAGCATTGAGGTATGTGCGAATGACAGCGAGTGCAGCAGTTTTGAGAATCATATTTTGGACAACGTTTGTCCCCTGGGCGGACAGTTCGTTTAGGGATTTTGCAACCTTAGTGCTTGCACCCAAAGAAAGATCGTGAGTTCTATAAACGGGGGGATTAGTTTGTATCCCCGCTGGCTTTTCTTGACTTGTTGGGCTCGATCTGATGATATTGTCTATATTATTGAGGTAGCGTTGCTAAACCAAGCTGTTTCAAAAACAAGCATGCATGATTTTGTAAAAGCATAATGTATAATTTAAAAAATAATTTTGGGATGAACCGACGACCGTGACACGGATCGAGATATTGCAACCTCTCCTGCTACGGAATTTTGAGGGTCCTCCTCAAAATGCTACACCAGTTGATAGATGAATGCTTCTGGTTGTTGCTCATGCGGCGATTGGCTGATCTTGCTTCAGAATTTTGAGGGTCCTCTTCAAAATTCTGCCCCAGTTTCCAATTGCGGGGAAAAATGAAATTTTTATTGAATTGTGGCCGAACCCATAGGGATGCCTATGTATCCCCTCTTAAACGGGAATCAGGGCAGGCGTAGTTCAATTTACATCATTGAGAAAGCATAAAGATTACACATAGTAGCATTTGACTGCATCTGAATTGATTGGCTTTGTCCAGACTTCTCCGTCCATTTCTGCGAGTATAAGTGCTCCTCCTGTCAGTACCCGGTGAACCATGTACGGACCCTGCCAGTTGGGAAAGAACTTCCCTTTGGCTTCGTCTTGATGTGGAAAGATCTTCTTCAGTACCAGCTGCCCTGGTGTGAACTGTCTAGGCTTGACTCTCTTGTTGAAGGCTCAAGTCATTCTGTTATGATAGAGTTGACCATGACAGACTTCATTCATTATCTTTCCATCTATGAGGGTTAGTTTCTCATAATGGCTATTTACCCATTCTACGTCACTGAGCTCAGCTTCTTGTATAATTCTTAGAGATGGAATCTCAACTTCGGCAGGAATAACAACCTCAGTACCATAAACTACCATATAGGGAATTGACCTTGTTGAGGTGCAAACTGTGATGCGAAATCCCAATAAGGCAAATGATAATTTCTCGTGCCATTGCTTGTGCCTTTATATCATCTTTCTTAGATCTACTTGATGTTTTTGTTGGCGCCTTCTACAGCTCCATTCATTTGAGGTCTGTAAGCTGTGGAATTCTTGTGTTTGATCTTGAAAATCTCGCACATAGCTTTCATCAAGTCACTGTTGAGATTGGAACCATTGTCGGTAATGATTGACTCAGGAACCCCGAATCGAAAAACAATACGGTCGCGGACAAAGTCTGCCACGAATTTCTTAGTCACTGTTTTGTAGGATGTTGCTTCGACCTATTTGGTGAAATAGTTGATGGCTACCACAATGAACCTGTGTTCGTTAGAGGCGGCAGGCTTGATTCGCCCAATAACGTCCATACCCCAAGCGGAGAATGGCCATGGTGAACTTGTTGCGTTGAGCTTGTTTGGAGGTCTCTTTTGTCATATCTGTGTGTATCTGACAACGGTGGAATTTCCGGGCATACTGGATGCAGTCCGTTTCCATAGTCATCCAGAAGTAACCAGCTCGGAGTATCTTCTTTGCTAGAAAAAAATCATTCATGTGCGGGCCACAGGTCCTAGCATGAATCTACTCTAGCAGCTTGGATGCTTCCTTTGCGTCGACACAACGTAATAATCCCAAATCGGGAGTCCTCCTATATAGGATTCCACCGCTGTGAAAGAAGTTGTTGGATAGTCTTCGAAGTGTGCGTTTCTGAGGGGGATTCGCAAGCTCTGGGTAATATCTTTTTGCCAAATACTCCTTGATGTCATGAAACCAAGGATTTCCATCTGCTTTCTCTTCGACATGGGCACAATAAGCTGGGATTATGGATCTTTACGGGAATAGGATCAATGAAATTCTTGTCCGGGTGTTCGATCATTGAGGACAAAGTATCCAATCCATCGGCGAACTCATTCTGGATTCTAGGGATATGCTGAAATTCTATCTTCGTGAACCTCTTTCTTAATTCGTGTACGTGGTGCAGACACGGAAGTATCTTGGAATTCTTGGTAGCCCACTCTCCTTGTACCTGATGTACCAGCAAATCTGAGTCATCAATCACTAACAACTCCTGGACGTTTATGTCAATGTCCATGTTGAGCCCTAAGATACAGGCTTCATACTCTGCCATATTGTTGGTGCAGGGGAATCTGAGTTTGGCAGATACCGGATAATGCTGACCAGTTTCTGATATTAGGACTGCTCCAATGCCAATTCCCTTGAAGTTCGCTGCTCCATCGAAGAACATTCTCCAACCGTCATAGGATTCTGCAATGTCTTCTCCTATGAATGATACCTCTTCATCATGAAAATACATTTTCAGAGGTTCGTATTCTCCGTCTATAGGGTTCTCAGCAAGATGGTCTGACAGTGCTTGTCCCTTGACCGCTTTTTGAGTCACATAGATTGTCACGACCCAAAATCTACGAGTCGTGATAGCGCCGGACACCACTGTCAGGCAAGCCAACCCCTTAATTAGTTGAAATAACTTCCGGTTTTTGACATTTATGAAAAACATTTCCTTTCACTTTATTACATATCAACCAAATAAAAACATGTTAGTTAAAAACAAGGGTTTGAATACTACACCATAACAAATATAACCCAACACATCCCAACCTACTCCAGAACCTGGTGTCACAAGTACATGAGCAATTTCTAAGAATTTATACAACCATCACAAAGCCTGTCCGGAATACAAATTGGACATAGGAATATAAACTGAAAGTAAACACAGTGCGAGGGAGACTCCGTCAGCTGCGGATCGCCTCCGGATGATGCAGCTCGCCTAAGTCTCTGAATCCTCCAATCGCCATGAAAGTACCTGTGCAATAAAAATGCACAGCAAGTGTAGCATGAGTATAAAAATAACATGTACTCAGTAAGTCGCCCGCCTAACCTCAGAGAGGTAGTGACGAAAGGTCGAATTAGACACTTACTAAAGTTTAATTTAAAATATTTAAGAGTGACACTAAGCATGGTTATCATAGGCAATTCATTAAAATCAGGGATAAACATTTTCGACTCCGTTAACGTTTAACACTTTATATCTTCGTCATATTAATAACAATTAATCAACATGGTGATTTAATCAAATGACAATTTATCGACGGGAAGGAACAACTTCTTCCAAAATCTTTTTGAGAACTTTAAATCTCTGTCATTCAATTGACAACCTAATATTTCAGGCCCGTAGTCAGGCAAAATCATAGCAACTACGCAGTAAATATCATGCGCAAGCAATGCCGAGGATCGAACGACGCGGACCAACAATAATAAACTGTGCACTGCCGAGGGTCGAACGGCTCAAACCATAGAGGCATTTATCTGCCCAGCTCGCGAATCGATCATGCAATGCGGTTAAAATAATACGGCTAGCCTGCTCGCGAATCATACATGCAACTCAGGTGCTATTATGAATACGTACACAAATACAAGGTCTTCCTGCTCGTGAATCACTCAAGCGACTCAAGCACCCAAAGTTACACATGTTCACATAATAAACCTGTATTTTATCAAGAAAACCGTTTTTCTCAGGAAATTGGAAAAATCCTTATTAAAAGAAACATGAAATATAGGTTTTGAAATCTTTGTTTTTGAAACTCATTTGTCAAGTTTAGTGATACTCCATGATACAACTCAATCGAGGTACACATATATCCACAGCGGAACCAATTCTCTTTATAAAAGATTAACAATATGAACTCTAGCTTTCTTTTAGACATTCAATTACGTTTTCGGTCATATTAGCAGTTTAATGTTACAGGCAGGGTTACAGGTACACACATAAGGCATGCTAGTGGGTCCTAGACTACCCGGCCATGGCATAATAGTAGCTATGCACGGACTCCCGTCACCTCATGCGTACGTAGCCCCCGAAGATAATAGCATGTACTGAATTAATTCACCTAGGGGGAAGATTCCCCCTCACAAGATTAGAAAGGAGACTTACCTCGCTCCGAAATTCCCACACCGGCTTCCAAGCCCCTCCGATGACTTCATCGGACGCACAACGTTTCGAAACTACCACATAATGGCAAAGCAATGAAAATTCATCCTAATACTCACAACAAATTTAGATTATATACTTTCCCAACCCAGCTCGAAGAAAAGACCAAAATTCCCTCAGGCCCATGTGCCCGGAAATTCGAAATTCTCGAAGATACATTCTACCCATAGCCCTACTAGTTCAATAATGCAATTTACTCTACATTACTCAAATTCGTGGCTAAATTCCAAATTTACATTTTCTAGGTTTTTCTTCCAAAACCCCAATTCATTCCACAAGTTCCCATATCAAATTTATGTAATGATCTTGTATTTAACTTAGAAATGAGAAGGAATCACTTACCTCTTGATGCTTGGTGAAAATCTCCCTTTGAAATCCTCCAAAATCGCCCCAACCAAATGAAAAATGTCAGAGAAATAGCACAAACCCGACTTTAAAACATTCTTCCCAGGACTCTTTTGCACCTGCGATCCAATGGCCGCTCCTGTGGCTCCGCACCTGCGGCAATTCCATCGCATGTGCGGCTCTGACTTGACCCAGCAAATTCCCGCTCCTGCGATCCCCTCTTCGCACCTGCGATTCCGCAGGTGCGACCAATCTTCCGCACCTTCGGCCTCCTCAACTCCATCCCCAATCTCGCACCTGTGGCGCCCTTAGCCGCACCTGCGGTCAAATCCTTGCAGGTGCGGCTACACCATATGACAACAAGCTTCAGCCCTTTTTCCAACTTCAACTTTGATCCGTTAACCACCCGGAATCCACCCGAGGCCTCCGAGACCCTGTCCAATCACACCAACCTATTCCAAAACATGACACGGACTTGCTCGAGCCCTCAAAGAACATCAAACAACGCCAAAATCACGAATCGCACTCAAATCCAATTCTTTAAGAACTTAGAATTTCAAACTTCTACATCCGACGCCGAAACCTATCAAATCACACCCGATTGACCTCAAATCTTACACATAAGTCATATTCAACATTACGGACCTGCTCCAACTTCCGGAATTGCATTCCGACCTCGATATCAAAACTTCCACTTCCGCTCGGATTTCTCAAAAATCTTCAAATTTCTATCTTTAGCCAAATGACCCCAAAATGACCTACGGACATCCAAATTCACTTTTGATCACGCTCCCAATTCCAGAATCACCATACGAAGCTATTCCCAAACTCGAAATCCCAAACGGACATCAACCTCACTGATATGCACTTCAAGCCCATATTCATGAAATCCTTCTAAAATGCTAACTTCCACAATATACCCCGAAGCGCTCCCGGGTTATCCAAACCTCGAGCCGGACATACACCTAAGTCTGAAATCATCATACAAACCTTCTGGAACCTTCAAATCTTGATTCGGAGGTCGTTTACTCAAAATTCCAATCTTAGTTGATTTCTCCAACTTAAGGCTTCTGAAATGAGAATTTTGGAATTCAATTCCGACTACGCCCACGGGTCATAATACTTGAAACGAAGCTGCTCACGACTTCAAACCGTTGGACAACGCGTTAGAGCTCAAAACGATCGGTCGGGTTTACATAGATAATATCAAACTCACTCAGCAGGATTTGCCACTTCACTTGCTTGCCAGTGGGCATGGGCTTATGAAATATGTAATTTAGTGGATCCATTTTCGATATGAGATACGTTGTGTATACACATAAGTAATGCCTCAGCTTCTAAGCTACCCAAGTCAAAGCACAAAAAGTGCATTCCAATAGAGAATATCTAGCCTCATACGGAGTGAACTTCTTGCTGAGATAATAAATGGCTTGCTCCTTCCTTCCTGTTTCATCGTGCTGCCCCAGAACGCAGCCGAAAGCTCCATCTAACACTGCAAGGTAGAGTAACAGAGGTCTACCTGGCTCAGGCGGTACCAAGACTGGTGGTGCTGACAGGTATGCCTTGATTTTGTCGAAAGCCTTTTGACAATCATCGGTCCACTTGTTGCGGCGTCCTTCTTCAGCATCTTGAAGATCGGCTCACAGATAATTGTAGACTGTGCTATGAATCAGCTGATGTAATTAAGTCTCCCCAAGAAACTCATCACATCTTTCTTGTTCATTGGCGGTGGTAGTTCTTGAATGGATTTGACCTTTGACGGATCCAATTCTATCCCTCGGCAGCTGATAATGAACCCGAGCAACTTTCCAGTAGGAATCTCGAATGCACACTTTGCGGGTTTCAGCTTCAGATTGTATTTCCGCAACCTTTTGAAGAACTTCCTCAAATCTTCTATGTGGTCACTGGCTTTCCTAGACTTAATAATAACATCATCCACGTATACCTCGATCTCCTTGTGAATCATGTCGTGGAAGATGGTGGTCATAGCGCTCATGTAGGTGGCCCCTGCATTCTTCAGGCCGAATGGCATCATCTCATAACAGTACATTCCTCACGGTGTAATAAAAGTTGTTTTCTTAGCATCTTCTTCATCCATCCAGATATGATGATAACCAGCGAAGCAATCCACGAATGATTGTAGTTCATGCTTGGCGCAATTGTCAATCAGGATGTGAATATTTGGCAAAGGGAAGTCGTCTTTCAGACTAGCCCGGTTGAGATCTCGGTAGTTGACACTGACTCTAACATTCCAATCCTTCTTTGGTATTGGCACAATGTTGGCTAACCATGTCGGGTACTCAACTACCCTGAGAACCTTGGCGTTGATCTGCTTGGTGGACACATTGGATTGGCATGAAATTTGTGAGCCACAATAGACGTACTTAGACCAGTCATGTCGTCATACGACCAGGAAAATATATCCTCATACTCCTTTAGAAATTCTGCGTATTCTTTCTTTTCTAGACGGCGACAAATGAATGTTGATTCCTGTTTACTTGATGTTTTCTGAATCTCCCAGGTTGATGATTTCAGTCTCGTCCAGGTTGGACTTAGGTCTGTTCTCAAAATTCTCAACTTCTTTGACAATCTCGTCAGGTATGTCATTTTCTTCTGAATCTACGTCCGTTTGCTGCGTTGGCTCATTGCATGTCACAATCATTGATTCATCAAGATAGGTAATAGTAATGCTGCATAGGTAAAGTAATGACAGAAAAAATGATAGCAATAAATATTGATTCATAAGAAAAATTAAAAAATGCTTTTGATAAACTGAACGATTGTTTTGAACATTGAAGATCTTATTGCAGGAGTTAAAATGCGAAAAAAGAAAATCATTTTGTTAAGAATGAATAGCGCTCGTTTTAGCCTTGCTACCCCGAGGCTCGTCGTGCTTTGGTTGTCCTGACAGTATAATTCTTGAGGTATGTCCCTCTGCTCACAGCCTGTATGGAAGGGCCTTCCTCCTCCTCCTCCTCCTCCTCCTCCTCTTCCTCGAGAATGACACAGCAGTCCCTATCACTGTCCTCCAGAAACAAGTTCCTCATTGTTGTAAGTGCTTCTTCTTCATCTGATCCATAAATAACGCCGGCCTATTGGAAGGTCTGCTCCAAATGCGGTATTGGTTGATCCAAAAGGTAATTAAGGACCGCGCCATGGTGGCGACCAATTTTTGAATTCTTCCCAAGTGTATTCGTATCCCAAACCGAAAGTGGTACCGTGCTTCTTGAGTTTGATAGGTTTGGAGATCCCCTGAAGGTTCTTGCCGAGCCCTTTACCTGGCTCGTACCCTCGCCAATTCATCATACTTGCGATCTTGCCATCCCACCATTTGTCTTTGTCAATAGTGTTGAACCGTTCAATGTGGTGGTAACTTTCTCCACGCAGCTTCCTTCTTCTTTCAATCACCGGAATAGTCTGGCGACTGTAAATAGGGTTGCTACCGTCACCATGAATAATCACCTCTTGGTGGTTCCACTCAAACTTCACTGCCTGATGTAGCATTGATTCTACGGCCCCAGTAGTATGGATCCAAGGTCGTCCCAATAACAGATTGTAGGACGCTGGCACATCTATCATTTGGAAGTCCACCTCGAACCAGGTTGGTCCCATTTGCAAGCATAGGCTTATCTCACCAATGGTGGACCTTTGAGATCCATCGAAGGCTTTCACGTTGATCGCTCCGTCCTTTATCTCATGCGGCCCTTTACCCAATTTCTTGAGTGTTATCAGTGGACAGATGTTAAGACTGGATCCCTTATTGATCAGGATTCTGGTGATGAAATAATCTTCGCATTGCACAGTGATGTGCAGTGCTTTGTTATGGCCCAACCCTTCAGGAGGCAGCTCGTCCTCATGGAAAGTGATTTTGTGACTATCCAACACTTGGCCCACCATATTAGCCATTTCTCCACTAGTGATGTTGTTTGGCACATAGGCTTCATTTAACACCTTCAATAAATCATTCATGTGCGTCTCGGAATTCTGCAACAAAGAGAGGATGGATATTTGCGCTGGTGTTTTGTTCAACTGGTCGATGATCGAATACTCCTTGGCCTGTACTTTCCTCCAAAGGTCGTCCGGACCTGTCTCGATAATGGGAGGCTGATTGGAAGCCTGCCTGCTAGATTCAGCTACATTTTCAGGGGTATAGACTCTACCGGTTCTTTCCATACCCTGCGTTGCAACAGCTTCTTCAGTCTTGACTTTGCCTTTCTTTCTTGCCTCGGCTGTATAGTCCCATGGTACAACAATTGTATAGAAAGGTGGCGTGGTCGATATCGTTACTGTGATTGGCGCAGCTACCCTCACTTCGAATGGAACATGTGCCTTGGGTGGCAAGACTGCAACCTCAAATGGTGCGGGTCCATTTGCTGGAGACACGAACTCAAATTTAATCGATATTGGTGTCTTTGCAGGTGACACTGCTTCAAACTCATGAGGCATGGACATATCTACCTCAGCATCCGCAGATGGCTGAATCTGGACTATGATCGGGTTGAGAGTGACTGCAGGTTTCTTTGGATCATCGCCTTTTGCGATCAATCCTATTGATCCCTCGGGGTCCCAATCATCTTCTATTTCAATCAAGTGGATGCCTCCACCCTTTTGGTCCGGAAGAGGATTTTTGTGGACATTTGGAGCGGATTCCTTTGCCACGATGACCTTGTTGTCAATTAGGGATTGTATCTTGTCTTTCAAAGAGCGACATTCATCGATGGTGTGCCCCTTCATGCCGAAGTGGTATGCACAGGACTTTTTTGGGTTGACCCATTGAGAAGGATTCTCAGGAGTTTCGGCAGGGATGGGGGTGACATAACCAGCAGCTTTTACCTTCTCATAGAGCTGGTCGATGGGTTCAGCGATGGCGGTATACTATTTTGGAGGTCTGCGATCAAAATTAAGACGAGGTCTAGGGAAGCTTTGACGGGTAGGGGGTGATTGGTAATGAGATGGTTGGGAATTGTAAGTGTGGTAGACAGGAAGGGGTTGTGAGTATCTGGGTGAAGCAGGTTGATATGTCAGTGGTGGAGGTGATTGAAAGTTAGTGGTGGAGCTTGTTATGAGGGTGCTTGGTAATTTGGGGTTGGTTGATATATGAGTGGAGGTGTTGGGTAAGTTTGGTATTTGAGTGGGGATTTGGTTCTTTTTGCAACCATCACGGCTCCCGCGTCTCTTTTCTTAGACACACCACCAGACTGTAAAGCCTTGTTTGTAGCTTGCAAGGCTTCAAAATTTGTGACCATACCGCTCTTGATACCTTCTTCAATCCGTTCACCCAATTTGATAATGTCGGAGAACTTGTAGTTCTAAATCATCATCAACCGTTCATAGTACTGCGGGTCCTGGGCCCGGACAAAGAACTTGTTCATCTGCTCCTCTTCTAAGGCGGGTCTGACCTTGGCAGCTTCAGACCTCCAACGAGTATCATACTCGCGAAATGTCTCCGTGGGCTTCCTTTTCAAATCCTGAATATAGAACACGTCTGGTGCGTTCTCTGTGTTGAACCTGAATCTGTCCATAAAGCCACATGCCATGCTCACCCAATTCGACCATTTCTTGGGATCTTAGCTGATGTACCAAGACAATGCATCTCCTTTCAAGCTCCTCATGAATAGCTTCATGCGGATCCTTTCATCCTTCCCTACTCCAACCAGCTTGTCACAATAAGTTCTCAGATGGACCCTTGGATCACATGTACCATCAAACATTTAAAGCTTAGGAGGTTTGTATCCCTTGGGCAGTTCGACATCGGGCTGTATGCAGAGGTCTTCATAGTTCAAACCTTCGACTCCCTTGATTCCCTCAACGCCTTGAACCCGGTTGGCCATCTTCCTAAGTTCCTCGGCCAAGTTCTTAATAAGCAGGTCCTTTTCGTCAGACTCAGGTGTGTATGTGATAGGGGGAGTGGAGTGTGGCATGGTCTCCACGTAGATGGGATTGTTATGGTGGCCTGGCGCATGAGTGTGGAAATGGTAATTTGTGGAGTTCTGAGGTTTTGGGATAAGCAGTGGAGTGTTGTTTGGAGTATGGCAGGCATTGTAGTGTGCTGGAAGAGTTTGGTTCTTTGGTGGGTGGTGTGATGATGAGCTGCGGGACGATTTTTCTGCCTTGGGATGTTTTGAGGAGGTGTAGGATTCTGGATGTTGACGTCTGGGACGTTGAGGGAGAATGACAGGTTTGCCAGATTCCAAACTTGATCAAGCTCTTCTTGAAACTTTAACAACTTTCATTCCAGCTGCGACACAGTTTCATTCTGAAGCCGAATACCCTGGCCATCAGTGACCTCTACCCGTTCAACCACATTCTCATTTCTGATGTTGCCTGAATCTTCCATTTACTTTTTGACTTTGTTCTTGCCTTTGGGAGGACTAAGAGGAGGAGAGGGTAGAGGGCACCTGGATCTTGTAAGATAGGACGATGATGCCAGAGTGCATGAACTAACCTTTGGGGAGGGGATTAAATAAATAAAGAAAAAAAACAAAAACAAAAGGTAGCCAAGTCAGTAAGGATTATGAAAAGTATTGCAGTATTTAAACACATAATGCGGGAATGTAAAGCGCGTCCTAATTTGGGGACCTCTTTTGTGCCCGAGGTAGTCCTAGAGACAAATTGATTTGGAGAACTTAAGATGCTAAATGCCTCATTTTATTGATAAGAAAATAGGCGAATCCCAAAACGACACTAAATAAACAGGAAGTAAAGGTCACTAACGGCCATTGGCCTTATTATATTGATAAAGTAAAAGAAAGACATTCCTATCTACTTGGTCCCAGAAGGACCTTCCCCAAGCTCGGCATTCTTGCTTCCCTCGTACAGTTTCCCCAACTGAAGTCCCAGCAACAGGTATGCTCTGGCTAGATGTCCTCCATTGGTCCCTTCAGCCTTTTGACAGTCTTCAATCCTTTTGAGAAATTTTTTCTCCAGCTCCATTATGCCTCGCTCCAAATACCCTAAACTTTTGTTGGTGCTGATAGTCGTATCCTTCCATTCCTCGGTCAGTTTCTTGTTAGACTCATGTATTTCGCGGTGCTCATCCTCACACTCACGGATCCTCTTGCGCAGCTAGTTGTTTTTTACTTATGCCTCGGACTTTTCATCTATAACCCTGTGGCCCTGAACGAATCATGGCTCTCTCAGACCACCCCCAATTTTCTGCCAACCAACCAGGATAGAAAGGGGTACAACCGGCATGATATCTGTCTAGCTCGATGGTTTCCTTCTCCATTGAAATCTTGTGGTGCCACATGTGCTGGTCTTGGCACTTGTGAGGACTATCGTCATTTTGGAAGTCGGCTCAAAGATGGCTCATCTTGTCGACCCTGGGTATGACTTGCTTTCTACCCGCTTGCCTCATAACTCGAAGAGGAACATAAGGGTATGTTCCTCTTAGACCAATTAGTATTAGGAACGGTGCATCTCTAGAACGGGCGATGAACTTCTCTATCGGAAAACACTCGAACATCCACTGAACTTGTTCTTCAGTCAGATTATCAAAGAGCTCGACCCATCCTTTGGCGTTCTTAGGCTGAGCAAACATCTCGGGGATGTAATTCATTCAATTTGGATGGTGGAAAGCGATGTGGTCATCCCAAACTCTTCGATGAATTTCTTGTCGGTATTCTCCCTTTTGGAGATGTTCCATGAGCCAAAGCTGAAGTAGTAGATTGCAGACTTTGAAGTGTCATGCCCCTCGTTGACACTTTTCCAAGGCTCGATATATGTCTGCAATGATCATGGGAACAATGTTGAAGTTTTGCCCATCAGTTCCTTCCATTAGTGTCTTGGTTACCATGGACAGTCTAGTGTGGATTCTCTTCTTCTTTATTGGAAACACAATCAGACCCAAGAAGAAAAACATGAAGACGAATACTCCACGATGGATGTGTCCCAAGGATGTGATGGAAAACTCGTCGTGGTAGGTACGGTATGATTTGTTGTGACCGTACCTTTCGTACAAGTAGTCAAAAGGGATGTATGACTTCTTTAAGCATGCCAGTTCTGCATTCTTCTTCAGACCCATCATTTTGAGGAAAACTTTGCATGTGTGGTTCTCAGGCATTAGCAACCCCGAAGTTTCCCATACTAGGCCAGCCAGTCCTCCTATTTCCTCCAACAAAGGTGTCATTTCAATGTCCCCAAAGTGGAACACGGACCTTTCACAATCCCAGAACAGGGTAGCAGCCTCTATTATCATGTTGTTATTCTGGATTTCTAGGAGAGATGGTAGATTGCCCAAGTAATATCTGACGATAGTTTTGTCACTAGAATGTAAATCTTCCCACCAACTTAGAAATATTGGATGGATATAGGATACCATGCTGAATCTGGGGACTTCGTGCCTTATTTTTCTGCAAGGCAAACAAGGTTAGGCCCTTACCCCACCAGACTCGACTATTTAACATCAACAATTAGCATAAAGCATTTAGTTCTCCAAATAAATGCACAGAACGTGATGATGTCCGTTTGGGTTTAGGGAAACCCAGTGGACTTTTGGATAAGGCAATCTTAAAAGCTATCNCAGAACGTGATGATGTCCGTTTGGGTTTAGGGAAACCCAATGGACTTTTGGATAAGGCAATCTTAAAGGCTATCGTGCGGACCACACTTTATCCTGGCTAGGTTTGACCATGATACATGAAACAACATAACGGAGTAAGGTTTCTATGGGGTTTTAGACTGGTACCCTCGAGCGGATAACTCAAGGGGGAAAGACACGGAACCGTCGATTGCACCGTTTATCGACTAGTTTTACCGCAAATAAGCCTTTCTGAATTTAGGGGGTAATAATATAGGAAGAGCGCAACCACTCATCAAGTGTTGCTATAGTATTTTATTTTGCACGAGTGGAGTATGAATGTTGAGCATGATTATGCAACAATAAATAAGCATTAAAAACATGTTGTCATGTATTTGCACGTTTAGAAAGCAGTAAATACCACAGTTTATAATTTAAAAGCGGTTACAAAGGAAGGAAATAGAAAAAACATGCCAGTTACTTTTGAAGAAAAAAAATAAATGCTTAAAGAAATAGACATTATTGCACATAAGGGAAATCGGAAGTGGTACAAATTCACAAATCAATTCGCAAATGGTAAAAGCCTGAAATATCCCCAGCAGAGTCGCCATGATGTCGTGCCCCCTCTTGCCTCGCGGATATCGGGTTTATGACATTCGGTTGGGACAACTCTTTCCTTTTGGGAAAGGGGTTTGTGTTTTGAGAGTCGCCACCTAATGATTTTTAAAGGTGCGTTAGGACACCAAAGGGGTTCATTTACAACTATGTTGTTAACCAGAGATAGGGTAAGGGATTGAAATTATCCTAAGGGGAAGGTTTTAGGCACCCCTCAGGATCCACAAGTGTGGTTCCCGGCCAAACAGCTTTTGTGAATTTGTACGGCTTAGCAAACAAACAAATAAAGGCTCAAATAAGAGGGGATTTAAGTCTTAAGCATGCAGATGTTTGAAAATAGTAAAGAAGGTTAGATTTTGAAAGGATTACGATCTAAGCATATAAAGGGTATCTTAGGTTTATAATAATATGGATCACATCAGTACAATACCCGGTAATCACTCCTCAAAGAGGGGCTACACGTGGTATTAGCGTACTGGTTATCATATCCATATTCTACCCTTTCCCACCCCATGAAAGTAATTAAATCGAGTGTTGGTCTCGACCTCTATTGCATGTTGTTACCCGTCCCTTCCTATCAGTCCCGGAGGAATTTAGGAGTTCTATCCTATAAGGGATGTTCTAGGTAGACCCTCAGGTTTGAAGGAAAAATACTAAGGCGATAGATAAGAACATGTAGGACTGCAATTAGGGGGAAACACAGAAAAGCAAAGAAAAGGGCACAAGTACCTCCACACATAGTACACATAAACAGCATAACTCATACACAGTTGAGGTCCAGATTCAGGTTCAGATCCTAAGCATGGTATCTAAGTGATAACACAAAGACAGATTTATTGCATAACTCAGAAAGGAAGTCTTAATAAGGCTTGCCTACTGGTTTTAAACATGCTGACAGTTGAACACTAATTACAAAGGACAGTTCTGGTTTTATTTCTTTATGGCTGGTTACCTAAGGCTTGCCTAGGCGGGGGACAGCGTATACTAATTATCTGAATTGTTAGAGGTATTGTTGCAAATTGTTACCTACACATGATGTTCTAGGTTGTTCAGAACACAGAATTGTTGTCAGTTGTTTTAGAGAAACTGAGTGAAGTATTTTATACATTTAAAATGCACCAGTAGTTAGACTAGGTGTTGTTAAGCGAGTATGAATGAAATCCTAAAATATGGTATCTAATGCACAGGTAGGGATGCAGAATGATGCATATGCAGAATTCTTAAGCAGGATTTCTAAATGCTCACAGCATTATGCACGATTTCGGAATATGCAAGAGTACAGTTTGTTAGTGTTATCCTAGGGACATGATTTCTAAGTGCGCATAGCAATATGAAACATGATTGCAGAAGATACCAATTATTAACATTATTTACCCTATCACTGTATTTTTCTAAGTGATGAATGACAGTACTGAAACAAGATGCTGAAATAGTGTTCATAAAGCCTAAATAGGATGATTTCTAATGCATGATATGCTTTGCACATGTTGATCCTAAACATGATTCTATTGCGCAAATATGGAATGTAAACCTAATAGCATGGTTTCTAACCTTTAATATTTATAACATGCAGAACTACCATTTTCCCTTTGCACTATCTATCCCCAATAGTTGTTTACAAATAATTATTACAGGCCATTTGCATGAATTACACAACTGAATAAAGAAAAAGAAGAAGTTATACTATAGGGAGCCTACTGATAGGCCCAGAATCTCCAGAATTCCTCAATGGCACTGATGTTCACAACCTTTCACATGATCCAGGTGTGTCAGAGTTCACTAAGGATCTCAAAGGATTCTGGGCAGTGCTCATACCCAGATTTCATAGCCAAGATAGAGTAAGTGCAGTGTGGAAAGGCCAGCTCTTGTGTGTCAAAGTTCAGAGGGAGCTCAAGGGTCCCAAGGAAATGCTCACACAAGAGGGGCAGAACCTAATGTCTAAGAGTATAGTGGAAGTGCTCATAGTTTTGAAAAGATCAAGTAGGAAAACAGCATTTGAAAATAACTTGTTTGAAATAAGTTTTAAAGAAAAAGAATGTTACTCAGTGAAAATGGTTTGAAGGAAAGGGATTAGGACAATCAACAACTCAGAACCACATCAGCATGCATAGTACAAGGAAGCAGTCACAAACAGGGAATAAGGGATTAGGGACAATCTAATCCCTTCTGATCTAGGCCTCTTTTCAGAATAGTGTATTGTTCGTGTCTTGCTAATGAAAGAGCAGAGGTATTTATAGTTTTAAACAGGCAGAAGAATAAGGTAAGAAGTGCACAGTTATAGGAATAATCCCAATCAATTAAGACTCGGACTCCCTTTAATTAGGGAGTCATAGTTCAAACGGACACAAGTTGTATCAAACACGAAAAAGAATCAATTATAAGATTGATCTTACCATAATAGGAGTAGTAAAAGCATGTGGCATATAATAAATACTAAGTACATAATACATAATTAAGGAAAGTACATGTTAAATAACTGACATCATATTCATACACATTAAAATAAAGCAGAGTATGATTTTAATTCTGAAAATTAGTCAAGAGGATCTCGAGTGAGATTAAAATCACATGGAATCAAGGCTAAGCAAGGAAAGTATCACGCAAACAAGAAAATAATTCAAAATCAGTAAAGAGTTATAAAGGAAATACACAAAATCACAGTTTTTTAAGGAAAGTATTGTAGGTCCAAGGAGAATACACAAAATCAGTATAAATTATCATGTAAACAATCAATAAAATGAATAGTCATACCTATTAAACGATAAATAACATGTGTTGAACAAAACCAGAGAAACCATAAGAAATTTGTAAGAGGACAGTAGAGATTTTGAAACCTTAGCAACAAATTAGAGCAAGAAGCATAGAACACATAGGACATTCATGAAAATCCAGAAAGTTCATGAGAGACACGCAAACATCATTGCAAACAGATTTGAACTTCCAGATTGAACGCAGAAGTATTAGGGTTTCTTAACAAAATGAATTGAACAAAAAGAAAAGCTCAGATGATGTTTAAACATGCTAAAATCACAAAGTAATTGCTAAAAATCAGAAAGAAATCGTTCTACAAAAAGGGTTTTGAAACCCTAGTCTGGAAAATGAGGAAATCGTTTGAAATCAAAGAAATCTTTTGAGGAAAACATGTGAGAACCTTAAAAGACACATAGATCCGCCGCAGATCTAAAAAGATCGGAGTATTTAAAGCTAGGGTTTCCAGAGAAAACTTAGAGAAGGAGAAGAAAACTTAAATATTACTGGTGTTTGGCCGGAAAATGTAAAGATCTTACTCGAACGGCCATAAGTAGCCGGAAAAGATGGCATGAGACCGGAGATGGGAGTGAACCGCCTCTGGGTCACTTGAGAACCTCCACCGGTGACACAGCTGTGAAAGATGGATCCATAAGGTCGATGAGAGGTAGACCCTCCATGGTTTCTAGAGAGGGGGTAGACCCTCCATGAGACCGGACATTTGGTTCACAGAGAGATGAGTGAGAAGTGAGACGGGGAAATGAAAGGGGTGGAGGGTATTCGTTTAGGAATTAATTATGGAAAGACCCAATCTGGGCCGTTGATTTTAATTAATCAACGGCTCAGATCGAATGAGGGATTGAGCCGGTATTTTATAAAGACTGGGCTTAGGTTATTGGGCTAATTAAATGGGTTAGGAGTCCAGATTAATTAGGCTAGAATTAAAAATAAAAGTGACTAATTGTTAAATACTCATAAAAATAGATAAATAATTTATAAAAATAGTTAGTAATTATAAAAAATGAAATTGGTGCTTAATAAATTAAATTGAAATGATTAATGAGTATTAAAAAAATGCAAATGACTAATTGTTGAGTAAAAATTTCATAAAACATATATTTAGGCCATAATTGCAAAGTTATTGTCATTATAGCCAAATAGTGCTTTGGCTGATTGTAAAATAATTTGATCTTAATAGAACCCTAAATAATAAATTAAATCAAGAAATACTTTTAAAATTGTTTGTAATGCAATTTTGTAGTTAATTATTAGAAATAAAAACACTGGATATAAAAATATGGTAAAATTATAGAAAAATGGCAATTGCTATGAAAGCATGTTTTTGAAGGTATATATGCAAGTTAAAAAAAATAATTTGAGGGGAAATTGGGTATCAACACCACCCCTGGAAATGGGCGATTTCTTCCAAGGTCGGAGTCATTTCACAGTCGGTAAAACGGAATACATTATTTTCTGGATCCCAGTGCGGAATCAAAGCTTCAATCACATCCCTCCTAGGCTTGATCGTCAACATGTGAACCAAATGTCCCAAGTACTTCTTTATATGTTTTCTCTCATATTCCTTAAAGTATCTCCACCAACTCAACAACAATTGCCGTATCTAATTGATAATTAGAAAATCTGGCATCCCTTCTGATCTAGGCCTCTTTTCAGACTTACTTATTTCTCCACTCATGGTGTACTTATTTACCCAGACACGGAGTTAGGCGTTAAATATATTATTGACATAAAAAATCTGATTTCTCGGGTTTTGACTCTATAAAAATAGTAAAAATAAAAGCCCAAACTGCGGGATTTAAAAAAAAAGGTTAAATTAGTAAAATAATCATGAGGAAAAAAAGGCTCAAAACGACTATTTTTTGTAAAAATAAGTGAACATAAAAAATAAAGAATAAACTGGCCTCCCATTTTGCGTTTCCGAGGAAAGTTTCAAGGCTATTTCGACAAAAGGACTGGACGCAAGGGCAAAACTGGTCAAAAAAATAAAACTGACAAAGGGACTATATTATTATTATAATTATTTGGAAAAAAAATAATAGTACATAGACACCTTTTTTTAATTTTTTTTTAAAATGAGGTTGAACCTGATGAAGGTTGCATAGGTATTTCACATCCGGTGAGAATCAAATTCGCGTAGTTCGGTTTAAATAATAATAAAAAGAAGAAAAACATTTTAAAAATTATGATTTTACACATTAGAACCATTCAAAATTTTATTTAAAAAAATGGATATTTTATGAAAATTTTGAGGAAATTTTCTCTTTCTCTCTTCTCTGTTCAATCAATCTATCCTAAAGCCGGTCAATATTTCGATTAGGCCTACCAAATAATGTTACATGTAGCGCACAAAAATGAACATATTGGTCTGAAAAATTGGTACCTGTCCTAGACGGGCTCGGCCCCTGTGCCGAGGCCTGCTAAGTCCAATACACATGATGCAAATAAAGTGTAGCCTACTAGGGATATTCGTTGTTTGTGGCTTGTTCTTCTTAGTTTTCAAAACCTAAAGGATATGGTATCTAGACCTGGCTTATCCGGGCGGACAATCCGAGTCGAGGAGCGTCAAGCGTCACCAGTAGTATAACAACACTGGCTAGCTAATGACTCTCCCACCTAAACATATGTGACTAAATCCTTCACCAGATGTTGGTAGGCTAACTGGCTTTATCTCAAGACAGAAATTTTGTGATGCTAGTAGGCAAACACAACATAACTACCTATCAGAGGACTCAGAGGGGTGCGAGAGAGGATACAATTTATACCATAGTTCAAATAAATATTAGAACGGTAAATAAGCGACAAATAGCACATTAGGCTACCAAACACAATAATAACCAAAACATGATAAAAGCCAAAAATTAATCAATATACAAAGCTCGAATTCTTATTAATTATCCTTAGTGGAGTCGTCAGAGCTGTCACACCTCTTTTTTCCATGCGACCCTATTACGAGGTTGAGTTAGAAGAGTTTTTCCAATTAAAGTGACCTTGTGAGAAGGGATTGTTTATTATTTGGAGTCTCCACTTGGAAATGAATTTTGGTGTTCCAAGTCACCTTTTATTGAATCCCTTATCAAAAGGAAGATTTGACTCCTAATTCATGGTCTACAAAAACAGAAGACTGAGTAAGGAATTCTGTTGACCGAGGGGAAGGCGTAAGGCACCCCTCGAGTCACGTGGTTCTAGCACGATCTCTTTATTAACTAATGTAAGACTTAAATCAATTTTTAGCTATTCTTGTATTTTATTTATTATGGCTTATTTATTATCGCTTAATTAATTATTATATTTTATTAATTGTGTTCACCAAGATGCGGAACGCACACAAGGTACTTCTTTGAAATTAAACATTAAACCAAGGTACGGAATGTACACATGGTTATAACATAATTATTTTAAATCTAAAGGTATCGAGATGCGGAATGCGCACATGATCCTTTTATTATTTAAGCATATCAATCCAAGGTTCGGGTATGAACACATGGGCTAATATTTTAAAGTACAACTAAAAATTTTCTAGCGTATTTAGAGTATACCATTTATTTGTCTTTGTTCGATCCGAGACAATCATTTATACTAATAGTTTACCTATTGCAACGAGTATTTAATTAGTTCCTAACTCATCTCGCTCCATCACAATTTCTTTGACCACTCTTTTTTTTTTTTTTTTTTTTGCAACGATTTTGAATTAATTCGCAACCCATGTATGTACTTCACAAATATTTATTTTTAAATCGGCAGACCTAAACTTCTATGTAAACCCAAATTATTAAAACATCCCTGACTCTCTTCCACGTGAGATAGATAACACGACATAAGAAAAGAACCATTAAATTCATGCGATGGACTAATGAAATAAATACATCTAAGGAAACGCCTTTTATTTAATACAAAGAAAAATTACAATGGATTATTATTATTTTTAGGCTAAAATTACGAGACTAATACCTGCGTTAAAGTTAGAAGGAACAATTTCATAGTGGAAAAACAATGAACAATTCCAGCTACAGCTAATGTAAATATCCCACTTAAAACCGAAACTTCATCTAACGGTAAAGAAAATACTTTTCAAATATTTCTGCTTACTTGTGGAATATGATCCCTACTAGGACATTAATGTCTAGCAACAACTAACAATGAATTTTTTTAGGATTTAACATCCGAAAAAAAATGCAACAAGCATAAAAATTGATTAGCAAACAAAGTATGAAGAATACTGATCACCTTAAAAAGACATGCTAAATTTTAACTAATTTGTTCTTCATGTATTAATCCTTTTGGCGCACAATGACCATATATATATATATATATATATATATATATATATATATATATATATATATATATATATATATTTTAAAAACTATTAACCCAAATTAATTCAAATCTTTAGAACTACAAAAAAAAATTAATATTATTCCAAGACGGCCACTACTTGTTTAACTTCTTAAAGTAATACCCAGATAAGGTATCTATCCTAATGTTATAAAAAATTAGTTCACCACAATTCAATATAGAGTACTGTTTAAAATTAACCATGTTAACTCCATCCCCTTTCATTAATAAAAATTTTTTGTACTTGTTAAACTATTCTAAGACTCAGTTTAGTTAACCGAAGAAAAACCATATAATGCTTTAACTCCATGAAAACTGAAATACCATTCTTTACCCATACCTCCAATTGATGATCCTTTAAGATTGTAGATATACAGTACAAGGAAAAAAAATCATATCATGCTTCAACTCATTATCACTTTTAATTGATAAGAAAGAATTGAATGTCGCCTTTTGTGAAGATCACAGAATAAGAACGCAACGGCTAATTTACTGATTTCCAAAGTTAGCAATACTAACTTTCTATAATCGCGAACTCAGAACTACGGGCAAAATCTCGAATTCTGGCTTCGAACTGAATGGCTAACCAAACTTTTCCTCCAAGTGAATTTTCCTATAAGAGAACTGATTCTTTTCTCTCAATCTCTGTTACTTTTTCCTTCTTTTGTGAAGTGTTTTCTTTCTTCTTTTCAACGTTACTTTACTTTCCTTCTGTTTCAGAGATTTTTCTCCTTTTCAAAATATTGACCCCTCTCTCTCTTTGTCTTCTATTCTTCAATAGAAAAATTATTAGCCCCTTTTATAAAGGATAATGTTGGTGATATGTGTTCATGTGCAAAGGACTTGGGGTGAGAGAATATGGGATTGAGGGGTGGATCTGTGGAGAATTACGTGAGGGAGTGGGGATGGAAGAAAGTTGGGAAATATGGAGATCATGCAACTAGTTGGGATTCTTACTTCTTCCTTTTTTCAGATTCTTTTGAACTCTTTTACTAAGTTAAAATAAATAAATAAAGGTAAAGAATCACTTTTCTTCTTCCTTTCGTTAGATTTTTCTTTAAACTTTTTATTTAGTTCATACTCTAAGAATATGAGTATTTTTGTATTTTTTTTTTAATAAAACCAAGAGTAAGATAAACATTTTAAATATTATGATTAGACCTAAAAGAAATATATAGACTATAATAGTATAAAATTTGAGGTGGGGTCAAAAATTAAATATTCAATAAACATCAAGTTTTGAGAGAGTATTTAAAGGGTACAGAAAACATTGAAGTGTCCCATATCCCAAAAAACATACTGTTTTAGCTGACAAATAACTTACAAAAAATGAACTATTAGCTATATCTGCACCATTAGACAACATACAGAACGACATGTCATAAGCTTAAAAAGATTGAAATGCGTCTGCCGGGAGTCGAACCCGGGTCTATTGCTTGGAAGGCAATTATCCTAACCGTTGGACTACAGACGCTGGTTATTTGGAAGCAGAATTGAATCGATATAGATCAAGTGACGTTATGACAAAGCGTGTCGTTTTATTTTTCCTCAACTATGCTACTGATAAGTTAGAGTTTAATTGATCGAGATGTGAGGAAATTGACTGAGGCCAGATTCCTTTTTGATTATTTGAGTCAATTCCTTTTCTTGTTTTTTTGGGGTAAAGAAGATAAGAGCTTCTTGTCGGTCGGTGGGCTCCAACATGGAGGTCAAACTGGTCAACCCCCACATGGAGATCTGAGCTCAAAACCAGATTCGTTCAGCGACGGAATTAAGAATGTTTCCTATAAATTGTTGGTTTTACCTTTGGAAAAATCAAATAACTAAGTTGATCTGCTAAACATGTAAAGCACATCAAACTAAACTTAGTAACCTCACGGTTAATTCATAAATTCGTTTCGTCAGCTAATTTAGTAACCTCATTTCCTATATTTGGTTAGAATAAATATCTTGGTTCACCAGTACGGTTTGGATCTAAGTATTAGTTTCCAATTGATCCATATGCGGATGGGATAAGGAGGGGGAGAGTTTTTCTGAATCTATATTTAATTCATTTGATGTATAATATCTCTCACCTTTTACGCATTCAATAAATTTTAACAAGTTACTTACTATTTGTTCAACGTTATTAATCAACCGCTATTAAATGGTGTTAGACTGGCCATATTTTAGGGTCAAACTGTAGATAAAAACTCAACAAACAAAAGGAGAAAAGAGGTGTCAATTGCTGGAAGCAACTATCATGTTTTCATTGTAGTTCCAAATGTTTGATGCTTTTTTTTTGGTAGATCGACCAAATCTGGATCACAAGGAACTCATTTCAATTACCAGTTCAATATATAAGATGGAACCCATCATCTATATTTATCTATCTATCTATCTATTTATATTATTTTAAAAGTATGAATATTTAAAGTTAAAATATTGAACGACTAAAATATCTTCGACATATTGATCGACTTTTATACCCTTAATTATTTACATTGATCTTCACAAGAAAAGGACAAAACTGAAAATACACCCGCTAAAACGACGAGTCGTAATAGAATAGGAATTTAACCATGGAATTATGATAAAGCGGTCAACTAAATCCATCCAATTCAATTTGAGTATGTTTACCTCAAAAAATACAAGTAGTAATTAAATTTGATTTGTGATTTTAAAGATACGTGATCTAGTTCAATACTAATTAATAAATAAGTAATATAGAGTTTAAATGAGTAGAACTGATGAACCAAACCAATGTTACTAGAGCAGTAGGGACCTCAAGCTCTATGTTCTCGATGACCTCGAGGTGGGTTAGATATGAAAAAGCAAGAACAATAAAGTAAGAGCTTTAAAGCTGAAGAACAATTCTGAAGCGCAATAAACGAGAGTGAGATAGTATATTCTTTTTGCAGTGATAAGATGATTCTTACAAATGATTGGGGTCCCCTTCATATAGGAGGGGAAACCCCAAATAAAGAACATTTCTATTTACAGTAAAAAATCCTATTGGTATAGTTGTATAACCACCTAGTACGGATTCGTACGAATCTATTTCGAAATTTACGCCTTGACCTTTGTGTCCCTGAGAAATTCTCGCTCTTTCTTGAGTGTGCTCGAAATGGTACTATCTCGAGATAGACCATGCTGGGCCTCCGATTTGCTCCCCCGAGGTGCGCATTTTTCAGCCGGACCTGATCCTTTCTTCGAGTAGCCCGAACTCGAGCTCGGGGTACAATTAAGACCTCGAAATCGGGCTCTCCGATTTCGACCGTATACAGATAGTCCCCGTGTTTCTTAGAATGAAAAGATAAGAAACAATTTGATTCTTGACTCTTCGATGCCCCAACCATGATGTCAGACTCGTGAGGTCAGCGGTTGGCACGACTGAACGGTTGTGCAAAGGTCACGTCTGCACAGTTTTCGAAAAGGCATTTATTAGAAGTGGCTTTTGGCCAGCCGTTTAGCTTCCCCAACACGCACAAGTGGCCTCTATAAATGCTTGAACTCATTTCTTTGCAAACTTTACTCTCTTCAGCATACTTAAACCTATTGTTTTCTCATTCTCCCTGCGTTTATCCCTCTCTTGTGTCCTACCATCAGCTTTCTCTTTTTCTTTTGAATTCACAGTAATAATGACAAAAACTTCCAAGACAGTTCCACAAAAAGAGAAGGCTTCTTCGTCTTCACGCACATCAAAGAGCAAAACGGCGGTACCTCCTCGTATTGAAGAGTGCACCCCCTGGGCCTTGTGATACGTCTTCCGATTTTAAAATTGACAGACCTGCTTTGATCTCGGGTCGATGCGAGCCTATGTCTCGGTACATTAGCTTGATAGCCGAACCCGAACAGGTGAAGGAAAATTGTCATTGGGAAGATACGGTGAACGTGGAGATCCCTTCACTCGAAGAGGATATCACCACTTACAAAGCAGGGTACCTAAGTGTGTATACCTACCCATTCACCTTAGGTCCCCTAGATCCTTCTCTACCTCTCCTAGATCTAGTGATTCTCGACTTCTGTCGACAATACCAAGTGACGCTAGGCCAAATTTACCCTTCCTTTGGCGAATTGTTCACTTGATTAGGTAGTTCTCGAGCAAGGTCGAGGGGATTTCTTTTACCCTCGACCATCTGATCAGAATATACAACCCTCGTCTCTATCAAGGTGGCCTGATAAAGTTGCAACATCGATCCTCGAAGTCTTTCTTCTCCAGCATTGACAAAGATAAAAGACCGAGGGTGGATGAGCCGCTTCGTTCGAGTCAGGACCTCCGACCTGATTCCCGCTGAAAAGATGACGTTCCTAGAGGAATGGAATATGAAGAATAAGTACAGACTTATCGAGTGTGTTACATAATTTTGATGTTCCCCTCTTCTTTTGAACTAACCCCTTTTTAATGATGCATCCGTCGCTTGGTATCCAGGTGCGGTTGCGGACCTCCCGGGCTGGGTTCGGCAACTGGCTTCCACTTCCTCATACGCCGAGCGCGTCTGGTGCGATTTGGCCAAAGGCCGATGGGAGGCCAAAAACCATGGTGAGCTTTCATTATTTGCATATCTAAATCCCTTTAGCGAAATACTCCTTAGCAAAATACTTAATTTTGCATTTTGTGCAGGCCTCGGAGACGTTGTTTCGATGAGGACACCCCCACCCGGTGAGGAAGAAACCCCAAAACCCGCCAAAGATAAGAAAAGGAAGAAGGGGTCACCCGAGAACTCCCTAAAGCCAAAGAAAACCAAGGTTCGAAAGCCTAAGGACGATACGGTGGCCTTAACTCCAAAAACTGCCGAACGTCTTCGTGCTGAGGACGAAGAGAGAGATGATGTTGAGGGCGAAGATGATGACCGCCCGTTAGTGATTCGGAGAAGAGGAAGCACTGATGCTTTAAAGGCTGTTGAACCGAAGGCTGCTGAGGAGGTCTCTGAAGGGAGCTTGATTTAGTCCCCGAGCCGACCAATGACAAGAAGGCGCCTTGTCCCGAAGGGCACTTGGTCGATGAACTCGGAGAGCTCAACCCTGAGGTTTTTCGAAGGCGGGAGAAAGCCCCGATTGAACCATTCGAGGTGATTGATGTGGACAATTCTCTGCCATGCCTGTTGTCCTCTGCAGGGAAAATACGGGATGCCTAAGATATTAAGACTCCCGATGTTGGAACATCCGCGGAGAGAACGACATCTTCGGAGAATATCTTGCCGGGATCGAAGAGGGCCCCGACCTTGACGCCCCGTTCATCTTTGAAGAGGCTGAGAAGCTTCAAAAGCAGGTAAACTTTGCCTTAACAGTTATGTTTGGAGTTTGATTTTTGCCTTTCTGACTCCCTTTCTTTGTGATAAGGCCGTGATGCTCTATGAACAAGCTTTTTCCAAGTCTCGGGCTGAGCTTGCTCGTTGTGAAGATGAGCTCAGGAAGATCATGTCAGAGATGAACGAACTCAAGGCTCTCTATGCCAAAAGAGAGGGGGAACTCAACGATCTTCGAGCAAGTTCGGAGAAGGCTTCCCAAGAGCGGGCCGAGTTCGTCGAACAGATAATATATCCTTTGTGGGGTTATTTTGTATTTACTTGTTTTGGTATCTAATGCTTTAATTTTGCAGCTTCAGCAGAAGGCCGACCTGGTGGAGCAACTTTGGGAGGATCTTAAGACCAATGAGGCTGAAACCCTCGGGTGGAAGCAAAATATAGATCGGCTGGCCTCCGAGAAGGACACTCTTCGAGAAAAACTGGCCTCGGTCAAGCACAAGCTTCAGAGTGCAAAAGAGGAGATCCGTAAGTTTAAGGAGCTTCACATTGAGACGGCCGCTGAATTATCTAAGGTCAAGTCCGAAGCTGATTCATTCGTGTCCTCATATCGAACCGATGCTACTGCTGCTGCTAATGCACGGGCTCGGGAGATTTCTGTTGCGGACGAGCTCAAGTTAACATGTGCCATCAATCACGCTAATCTGGAGTCTCGAAGGCAAACTCTCGAGGAGGTGCATGCTAAAGGCTTTGACCTTTCTGCCGAAATTGAGAAGGTAAAGGCTTTGGAAGAAAAGGTAGCTGCATTGCTCTCCACCGACGAGGATTCTGCTAGCAGCTCCAAGAGAGAGGGAGACGAAGGTGAAGTCCCCGAGGAGGAGGAGGAGAGGGCCCCCGAATATAAGGTTGCCGAAGATGTAGCTCCAGTGGATACTGCCTCCAAGCAAGTGACCCCGGAAGTAGATTAGGTTCTTTTGTCTTCTTTCTTTTGTGTAAGGGAACTATGTGGGGGTTTTGTAAATTTACTTTTGAATCATCTTTTGAATATAAAGAACTTTTTTGCTTCATCTTAGTTTCGTGTTAAATTCCGTTTTGTCTTCACTTGTGAAACGAAATTTGGTGTTGTAGACAACCGGTTCGCCTATTGGGCTTAGAATATAATACCCTTAGGTTTGTTTTTGATCAATGATCGATAATAGGTTACCACTTAAGGTTCGGTCTTCGAGCTAATCTTTAATTTGGCTTGATGTTAGTTCGGGGTGAAGGGACTTTTGAGTCCGAGCTAGATAAGGTCTAGAACGCGATGTGCTTCGGCCTTTATGCTCTTGTCCCTTAGTTTTAATATTGGCCCTTAAGATCTTTTAGGTTGGCCCTTAGGCTCTTTACGTAGGTCCAATTAGGCCTTTAAAGTGGCTATAATTTTTCCCTCCTTCAGGCTAAAAGACTTGGTGAAAATTTTTGGTATGCCTTAGTATGTTTCTTTTTTTGTATTCATACTCGTTGGATTTTTCGAAGGTTCGATCGATTGGGACCTCGTTTGCAATTTGTTGTAATGATAATCGAATACCTCTTGAAGTTTTTTTGAAGGCTGATATTATCGAAGCCTCTGATTTATTCGAGGGTTGGTTCTATCGAAGCCCTTTATCATTTTCTTTTGTCGAGGGTACCTGATTTAACCCATTTTTCGAAGTGTTTGAAGGCCTTAAGTTTTATGGCAGAAGTCGGATGTCTCCGAGCCGCATTATTTCGGCCGTAGCCTTTTTATATGACCGTTGTATTTAGTATGGTCATAGTCTTTAGTCCTCGAGTACTATGGCCTTGGCCTTTACATCGAGGGGATGTCTCTTCGAGGTCTTATGAGTTCGAGTATGCCTCTTTGAGGTCTTACGAGTTTGAGTTCTTGATAACTCGATGTGTTGACTGTCGATGACAGTCCCCGAGTAATCGGGGTGCATTTGCGTTCTGGCCCTTGAGCCCTTTCTTGTGGAATAAATTTGAAGTTTGTATAATTGTAGACTTCTTTGAAACACAAAGTGTTGTGATATAACAAGAATGATTTTTTGAACAATTGATACACACAAACATGTTTTGCCGTCGGGGGCCCGATTGTTCTACATGGACACGGTTCATTTGACCGTTTGGCCCATTACAAAGTTCTCCTATCGAGGCCCTCTTTGGCGTGAATTGTTTTCTTTGAAAATGCAACCTCCGAGGGTGATGCCCCCCGGTATTCGAGGTTAACTGAAAAGAAGACTTGAATACTTGTTGAATTTCCCTTAGGTAGCATATAAGTATTGCCTCGTTAAAAACCTTGCCGGTAAAACCCATTTGGATAAAATCCGATCTAAGGGAAAAAGAGTGCAATGCATGCTTTAAAACCCAAGGTCTTCGAGTTGAGGGGTGTTTCGATGTCTTCAATCGAACATCTGCAAGGGGTTATTCTTAAATATAAATGAAAAGGGGGAGAAGGTCATACCTCAACAATAGTATCGCTTGAGTAATGATATGTTCCAATTGTTTGGTAGTTGTTCGCCTTCCATTGTGCTAATTTTGTAGGATCCTTTTCCAATGACTCCGAGGACTCGGTACGGTCCTTCCCAATTGGGATCTAGTTTTCCCTTCGTTTGGGTCTCGAGTATTGATGGTGACTTTCCTTAAGACCAAGTCCCCAACTCCGAAATAGTGAAGGTTTTCTCTTCTGTTGTAATACCTCTCGATCTTTTGCTTTTGTGCGGCTATTTGAACTAGTGCAGCTTCACGTTTTTCACCTAGTAATTTGAGACTAGTGTTCATGGCCTCGTAGTTCGAATCCTCGGTGGTATGCTGAAACCTGATGCTAGGTTCCCCGACCTCGACCGGAATTAACGCTTCGTACCCATATACCAAAAAACATGGGTTTTCCCTCGTGCTCGATTTTGACGTCGTTCGATATGACCATAGCACCTCGGGCGATACTTCTCTCCATTTTCCCTTTGCACCATCCAACCTTTTCTTCAAGTTTTAAATGATGGTTTTGTTTGTGGACTCGGCCTGGCCATTTGCGGTTGGGTGATAGGGCGTTGATAGAATCCTTTTGATTTTATGGTCCTCGAAGAATTTCATCACTTTGCTGCCGATGAACTGCTTCCCATTGTCGCATACTATCTCGGCGGGTATCCCGAACCAGCATACAATGTGGTCCCATATGAAGTCGATGACCTATTTTTCTCTTATTTTTTCGAAGGCATGTGCTTCTACCCATTTTGAAAAGTAGTCAGTCATAAACAAAATAAATTTAGCTTTACCTGGCGTCGTTAGTCGGGGGCGACGATGTCCATCCCTCATTTCATGAATGGCCATGGGGATATGACCGAATGGAGTTGTTCACCGGGCTGATGGATCATCGGCGCAAACTTTTAGAATTTATCACACCTTCGAACGAACTCCTTGGTATCTTTTTCCATGCTATCCCAATAATACCCTACTCTTATCACCTTGCGAACCAAAGAATCTGCACCAGAGTGATTCCCACAAGTGCCTTCGTGGATTTCTCGTAGTACATAATCGGTGTCCCTCGGTCCCAAACATACTGCTAGTGGTTCATCAAAGGTTTTTCTATATAATGTTCCATTTTCATCGAGTGAGAATCGAGGTGCTTTGGCTCGTAAGGCCCTTGACTCTTTTGGGTCCGAGGGGTGCTTCAACTATTCGACGTACTTATTCCTCCAATCCCATGTAAAACTTGTTGAATTTATTTCTGCATGGACTTCTTCCACTGACCTCGAAAATTGGACGACAGTCTCGGGACTATGTCATCTTCTTCAACCGATGACCCCAAAGTTGCGAGTGCATCGGCCTCGCTATTCTGTTCTCGAGGTGCATGCTCCAGTGTCCATTCCTTGAAGCGATGCATTGTCACTTGAAGTTTTTCTAAGTACCTTTGCATTCTATCTTCTCGAACCTCGAAGCTCCCGTTCACTTGGTTTACTACCAAAAGTGAGTCACACTTGGCCTCAATGACCTCTTCTCCCAGGCCCTTGGCTAGTTCGAGACCTGAAATCATAGCCTCATACTCGGCCTCATTGTTAGTCAATTTCGAGGTTTTGATAGATTTCCTAACGATGTTTCTCGTAGGTGGTTTTAAAACTATGCCGAGCCCGGACCCTTTCACATTCGAGGCACCGTCTGGGAAGAGGGTCCATACCCTCGATGATGTACCCATTTTTAGCAAGAGTTCCTTTTTCACTTCGAGTACGAGGGAAGGCGTGAAATCAGCCACAAAGTCTGCTAAAATTTGAGCCTTGATAGTTGTTTGGGGTTGATATTCGATATCATACCCTCCAAGTTCGATTTCCCATTTGGCCAATCGGCCCGATAATTCGGACTTATGCAAGATATTTTGAAGTGGGTACGTAGTCAATACACATATTGGATGACATTGAAAATATGGTTTTAATTCCCTAGATGCACTTACTAATTCAAGAGCTAGCTTTTCTAAATGCGGGTACCTGGTTTCAGCATCTCCTAGGGTCCGACTTACATAATAAATAGGAAATTGCGTACCTTGTTCTTCTCGAACCAACACGCCACTTACCGCTACCTCAGACACAGCTAAATACAAGTAGAGCTTTTCATCCTCCTTCGGAGTATGAAGCAAGGGTGGGATCGAGAGATACCGTTTTAATTCTTCTAAGGCTTGTTGACACTCCGGAGTCCACACAAAGTCATTCCTCTTCTTGAGTAAGGAAAAGAAATGATGACTCTGATCCGATGATCTCAAGATAAATCAGTCTAGGGAAGCTATCCATCCGGTTAACCGTTGTACAACTTTCACATTGTTTACAGCGGTGATTTCCTCGATGGCTTTGATTTTTTCAGGGTTGATCTCGATCCCTCTGTTCGACACCAAGAATCCTAAGAACTTTCCCGAGCTAACTCCAAAAGCGCATTTCTCGGGGTTGATTTTCATGTTGTATTTTCTTAGGATATTGAATGTTGCCTGCAAATGAGTCAAATGGTCCTCTGCGCGCAGGGACTTAACTAGCATGTCATCAATATAAACTTCCATAGATTTGCCTATTTGATGCTCGAATATTTTATTAACTAAGCGTTGGTATGTAGCTCCTGCATTTTTTAGCCCGAAGGGCATTACGTTATAGCAATATGTACCAGACTTTATGATAAACAAAGTCTTTTCCTGGTCCTCCGGGTTCATTTGAATTTGTTTGTACCTGGAATAGGCATCGAGAAAAGTAAGGATCTCGTGGCCGGACATGGCATCGATCAATCGATCGATGTTGGGCAGTGGGAAAGAGTCTTTAGGGCATGCTTTGTTCAAATATTTGTAGTCTATACACATTCTAAGTTTGTTTCCCTTTTTAGAGACTGCTACTACATTAGCTAGCCACTCGGGATACTTAACTTCCCTAATGAACCCTATCTTAAGGAGTTTGGTTACCTCATCTTTGATGAATGCGTGCTTTACCTCGGACTGAGGCCTCCTCTTTTGTTTTGTCGGTTTAAATCTGGGATCGACACTTAGAAGATGTATGGTTATCTCTGGTGGGATCCCTGTCACAGCTAAGTGGGCCCAAGCAAAGCAATCAATGCTATCGATAAGGAATTGAATGATTTTTTTCCTGAGTTCGGGGGTTAACCTTGTTCCTAGGTATACCTTTTGTTCCGGCAGATGCTCGATCAATACCACTTGTTCGAGTTCCTCGACCATTGACTTTGTCGCGTCGAACTCCTCGGGGATGACGAAAGCTCGGGAAGTTAGGAAATCTTCTTCTTCGTCCTCGGCCACCTGTTCCTCGATCATCTATTCCTCAGGCTCACCGGAGGACATAGGCGGTGATTGCTATTTGGCTACTTGTTTGTTCTTGTCAATCGACTTTTCTTATGTAGATGGCATCGATACTGGTGTCACGTCATGGACTGCAAACATCTCCTTAGCTGCATGTTTCTCCCCATATACCGTTTTTACGCCATATTTTGTTGGGAACTTCATCATTTGATGAAGGGTTGATGGCACCGCCCTCATGCTGTGGATCCACGGCCTTCCAAGCAAAGCATTATACCTCATGTCACCTTCGATGACATGAAACTTTGTGTCTTATATGGTTCTGGCCACGTTCACTGGGAGGATGATTTCCACCTTTGTTATTTCACTTTCCATGTTGAAGCCATTCAAGACTCGAGATGCTGGTATGATTTGGTCGAGCAGCCCGAGCTGCTCCACGACCCTTGATCTGATTATATTTGTTGAGCTACCTGGATCCACAAGAACACGTTTAACTTGAACTTTATTTAAAAGAATAGAAATTACCGGTGCATCATTGTGAGGTTGAGATAAGCCATCGATGTCTTCCTAATTGAACGTGATGGTGTCCTCGGGCATGCAGTCCCGAGTCCGCTTCTCCCTTGTGATTGATACTTTGGTGCGTTTGAATATGGGTCCATGTGGTACGTCGACTCCGTCGATGATCATGTGAATGACATGTTGGGGCTCTCTGATTTGTTCTTCCTTTTGGCGTCTCTTTCTATGAAGTGGATCTTGGCCCTGTCACTGAGAAATTCTCAAAAATGCCCCTCATTGAACAATCGGGCTACTTCCTCTCTCAGTTATCTGCAATCCTCGGTCATGTGCCCATGTGTGTCGTGATACTTGCACATCAGGTTGGGATTCCACTGAGAAGGATCACTTTGTATAGGTTTAGGCCATATGGTATCTCTGATTTTCCCAATGGCTGAGACGATACCTGAGGCATCGACGCTAAAGTTATATTCTAATAATCGGGGTGCCTCTGCCGGTCCCAAGTGCCTGTCGAACCCTGTCTTACTCATGAATCCCCTAGAATTCTTACCACGATCTGCTCTTCGATCATTCCGAGGTACGTTATGCCTCGATATATTCCTTCGATCTTCGATGTACGGCTGATACTTCTCTTTACTCGGTCTCGATTCCCTGTCTACTTCTTTCGAATATTTTACCGCTAACCTGTTTGGATAGACCGAGCCCGAGGGGGGCCCTAACTGATCATCTTCGACCCTAATCTTCGATTGGTATCTATTGTGCACATCCGCCCAAGTCACAGTAGGATATTCAATCAAGTTTTGTTTCAACTTCCTCGATGCTATCGAGCTCCACTCAAACCCTGGGTAAAGGCTTGAACAACCCAGTCATCGGAGACTGGTGGCAACTCCATTCGTTCCAACTGGAATCGAGATACAAATTCCCTTAGCATCTCATTGTCCCTTTGTTTAATCTTGAATACATCTGACTTTCTTGTTGCAACCTGTAAGGTACCAGCATGTGCCTTTACAAACGAATCTGCCAACATGGAAAATGAATCAATAGAGTTCGGGGGCAGGTTATGGTACCAGATCATGGCCCCTTTCGACAGAGTTTCCCCAAACTTTTTTAGTAAAACAGACTTGATCTCGTCGTCCTCCAAGTCATTTCCCTTTATACCACAAGTGTATGTGGTGATGTGCTCATTGGGATCGATTGTACCATTTTATTTGGTAATATCTGGCATGCGAAACTTCTTCACAATAGGCTTCGGGGCTGCACTTGGGGGGAAAGGTTTTTGCACAAATTTCTTAGAGTCCAGTCCTTTCAAAACTGGAGGTGCTCCTGGTATTTGGTCGACCCTCGAGTTGTACGTTTCCACTTGTACCCTCGATTCTTTTTTCTCCCGACTCGACCCTCTTTGTGAGTTCTTTGAGCATTTTATGGTCTCACTACACTCGGAGTCTTTTGCTGGCTTTGCAGCTGAGCGATGGCAATTTGTTGTACTTGTAGCATTTCGAAAATCACTTGGAGACTGACTTCCCCATCTCCTCAACCCTGTGTTCTTTGGCCACTGGGTTGAACTTCTCCACACACGCTTCCTCTGACATTTGTTCCCAAATCAACATTTATAGCAATGTGAACCAACTTCTCCACACACGCTGGTGCTACCCAGGGTTGAGCGGTGGCACACCGACCCCTGAAGCTGTTGCATTTTCATTTCTCTGTGGAATTCGAGGTCGTCATTACCGTGCATAGGTGTGTTTGCTGAGTTCGACATGCTTTAGTCTGAAATCAAAGAATCTTTGACAAGAAAAAAAGGGTGAAGAATAACGTGTGTTATCAAAAAATTAGCGCTAAAATAATCACTATTATTTATCCCCAAAGTGGGTGCCAAACTGTTTACCTCGAAAAATACAAGTAGGAATTAAATTCGATTTGTGGTTTTAAAGTGATGCGGGCTAGAATCCATAGTTTTAAGCTTTATGTACCTTACATTTTATGTGCTTTTGTGATAAAAATACATGTTATAAATAATGGAGTCTATTTCATGTGTAGGTGAATTGGAGATGGAAGCTGAGCTAAATGGGTGCATAAACATCAAAAATACGCTCAAGAGTCGAAAAGGAGTGACTCGGGCCATAGCCGGGCATTTTGGCCCTAAAGCCTGGCATAACCAGGCGTTAGTGGGGCGTTAGAGCCCAAACGCCAGCCATGCCCAGGCGTTAGAGGCAAATGCCAGGCCTACCCAGGCTATAGCTGGGTGTTTGGGGCTTAATGCCTGGGGTCCCTGGTCCGGTCAATTCCGAGTTTTAAAGGTTTTAAGTGTTTTCCGGTTTGAATAGAAGTCTCCTACACGCTTAGGGTTCGTCCCAAACATATAAATAGACCCAAAAACACAACTTTGAGGGGAGGATGCCATTTTTGGAGAGAAGATACACACAAGATCATTGAGGAAGCAAAGGATTATCAGTTTTCTTCATCTTATTCTAGTATTTTCCATTTATGCAACACTTACGCAATTGTTTGATTCTAGCATGAGTGGCTAAACACCCATTGTTCTAGGGTTTTGGTTTATCCATGAATATTGTTATTCGACATTAACTTCACCTTGATTAAGTTCACTCAATATATGGTTGTTTCTTCAATTCTGCGTTTAATTGCTTAATTGTTTGGCCAGCAATTAGGTTCTATATACTATTTATGTTATGCTTGGGAAAGTCGTATATATATTAGAGAAGAATTGAAGAGAGCGCGATCTTAACCCTTCATGGGAGCGGATTTGTGGTTAGGATAGGAATATACCTAGTGACCGTGCTTAATTAAATATCGTAATCTTAGTGCGTTCTAATAGATTAATTTCATATGAATATAGGCGTTAATCTATTGAGAATAGGCGAGTAGTACTTCCGGAAAAGGCTACGAGAGCAATTATCGATTAATTAGCAACCATGAGTGAATTATATGAAAGGGAGAGTTAATTAGAATTCAATACGAGTGGTGAATTGATCACAACCCTGGAATATTTGTCTCTACTGAATACACACAACAATATTCTTGTCACTTGATAATTAGTTAGTTCCTAGAATCGTAGTATAATTTAGTTACATTCCTGGATTTTGGTTTTGAGCTTGATTAAATAACAATTAGAGTGATTCAACAAGTAGTTTACGCAAGTCCCTGTAGGTTCGACATTCGATTTAACATTATATTACTTGTTACAACCACGTATACTTGCGTGTGCGTTTTGGGACCAACAAGTTTTTGGCGTCGTTGCCGGGGACTTGAATATAGAATACTTTTTAGTTACTTACTTTAATTGTTTATTTCATTGAGTCTAACGTCACGTGATTTTTTCTCTAATCTCAGGAACTTCGAGTGAATGCGTAGGGTCAGAAGCCAGGATAGACTTGACGGCTTTGACCCCGAACCTGAGAGATCATTTCACAGGAGATTGCGAGAAGCAAGAGATACAAACAATATTCAGGACTTCATCCGATTTCCTGTGAACATGGCAGAGGAACAACACATGGCTGTTCAGGAGGTGGCAATGCCCAGTATTGCTAATGTCACCTCCAGCATCGTGAAGCCCAGAATCACTGGGCACTTTGAGCTGAAACAGAGCATGATCCAACTACTTCATGCAAACGGGCAATTTTTGGGTCTTCCACACGAGGATCCACAGCAGCACATTCTGAACTTCTTGGAGAGTAGTGATACTTATATCACTAACGGGGTCACACCAGATTATGTGAGGCTCACGCTTTTCCCATTCTCTATATTGGGCGAAGCAAAATGATGGCTGAAGGCAGAACCAGCTAATTCCATCACAACATGGAACGATCTGGCGAGAAAATTTCTGGCAAGGTTTTTCCCTTCAGAAAAGACCGCAAAGATCAGGAGGGAGATAGTCCCTTTAGACAGAAAATAGGTGAATCGTTATATTCAGCATGGGAAAGATTCAAGGGACTACTCAGAGACTGTCCTCATCACAATTAGACAAACGAGGTATTAGTTCACACTTTCATTGAGGGACTCCATCCGCAAACAAAAATTTTGGTAGATGCAGCAGCCGGAGGTAAGGTGTTGGAGAAGAATTATGATGAAATATTTGCATTAATGAATAAATTCTCCAAAAGCAATCCAGACTGGCAAGGAGAGATGGGGAGGAATGTGGTTCAAAAATCACCAGGAGNCGCGAATAGGGGACAAGCAAATCAATATGGAAAAACTTATAACCCCATCTGGAGAAACCACTCAAACTTCTCTTGGAGTGGAAATCAAAGCACTCAGCATAACTACAGGCATCCAGCACCTCAACAGCAGTACAAACCACCTCAGGCTGAACCATCAGCAAGCCTTGAGGAGATTATGAAGAGTATGATGAATGATCAACTTGCTTTCAATCAGACAATAATGGTTGATCACCAAGCCCAGACTGTAGCGATGAGAAACTTAGAACGTCAAGTGGGGAAACTACCCAGTTCTCAAAATACCCGACCAACGGGGGCTCTTCCAAGTGACACTGAAGCTAATCCTAAAGCATCTGTTAATGCTATATCATTGAGGAATGGGAAGCAATTGGAAGAAGTTCAGTCCAAGAAGAGGAAGCAGGTAACTTTTGATGAGGAACCAACCACTATTGAATCAACATCAGACAACCCGAAAGAATCAGATAAGCCAGCAAAGGAGGTGGTGGTTGAGCAACCCCCACCAATTGTTGCTAGGCCACCCCCTCCATTCCCTCAAAGGTTGCAAAAGGTGAAAGATAATGCTGCATACAAAAAGTTTCTTGACCTCTTGAAGCAGGTACAAATCAATATTCCACTGGTAGACATTCTGCAGGAGGTGCCCAAATATACTAAATACATCAAGGACATTGTGGCCAATAAACAGAGGCTGACTGAGTTCGAAACTGTGGAACTCACGGAGGAAGTTAGCTCAATAATTCTAAGCAAGCTACCTCAGAAATTAAAAGATCCGGGTAGTTTTACTATCCAAATCTCAATTGGTAAGCATGCAGTCGGGCGAGCTTTGTGCGATCTTGGGGAAAGTATTAATTTGATGATGCTATCTGTGTTCAAGCAATTGGGGTTGGGTGAACCACGCCTAACAACAGTGATTTTACAATTGGTTGATCGCTCTCTTGCTCATCCTGAGGGAGTAATTGAAGATGTGTTGGTTCAGGTGGGTTCCTTCATATTCCCAGCTGATTTCATTATCTTGGACTATGAGCCTGATTAGGAAGTCCTATTTATTTTGGGGCGTCCATTTCTAGCTACGGGCTGAGCTATCATCGATGTGTGTGAAGGGAAGATGACAATGCGAGTTGGTGAT
>ML391169.1:1787-77001 GCA_005239525.1 Nicotiana knightiana
TTCAAACAACTACCTAAATATGCACTCTCTCTCAAGTAGATACATAATAAATAGGCACAGCTAATTGATGGCCATTCAATTAACTACAACAAGAACGTAGTTGAACAATTAGAGATTAATCAACCAATCGGATCTATATTAATAACCAAATAAGTTCATCCCCCAACGGGTTCTACCAAAACCCTAGATTAAATAAGTTAGCTAAACATGTTCAAAAGAATCAAATCTAAAATAACTTGCATAATTAAACTACAAAGTAATGAAGAAAATCTGTACAAATTGATGTCTTGTCGTTTGTCTCTTCGAATCTTCTAAGTTGTGTTTTTGGGGTCTATTTATAAGTTTAGGACAAACCCTAAACGTGTAGGAGACTTCTATTCCAACCGGGAAACACTTAAACTTGTCAAAACTCGGAATTGACCGAAACAGGGACCTGGCGTTTGGAGGCTAACACCTGGATAACGCCAGGCTAGGGCTGGCTTTAGAAGGCTAACGCTTGCCTAACACCAGGGCCAGCCTGGCTTTAGGAGGAAAACGCCTGGGTAAGGCCAGGGTGTTCCCTCGTCACCTCTTAAGCGTATTTTCGACGTATTTGCATCCATTTAGCTCGATTTCCATCTCCAATTCACCTACACATGAAATAAACTACATTAAGCACATAAAAAGTGTATTTTTATCATCAATGCGCATAAAATGTAAGGCATGTAACATGTTAAACTATGAATTCTAGTCTCGCATCACCTATATGTGGGAATGACTCCAATTGGCATGTGAGTCGTCCGTGCAACTATTAGTTGAAATGAGCGCTCAAGATGCCAATGTAGGGTTCCGATATTAGGACCCGTGGGTTGTGATTTGTACGAGGTTCAGTACCTCATGGAGTTGACTAAGAACTTGATGTAAAAGTAGTTGAAATTGCCGAGTTTTTACTTGTCCTTTTTGTACATGATTTTCCGAATTTAGTTTTTGTTCCGAATTTAGTTTGTGTTCCATTTACTCTTTTGTATTATTTCATGGTTTCCGCTGACACTTGTTGTTTCTTTCCATATTTAATTTACTATATTATCGCAAAGTCTTCTATGTAGATATCATGTTCCATTGTTCCTGTATTTATACTTGTTCAGTTATTTAGACCAGTGGGTGTCTTCACTAGTCCTCTTCACTACTTCACCTAGGTTAGTCTTGATACTTACTGGGCACTGCTGTGGTGTGCTCATACTACTCTTCTGTACATTTTTGTGCAGATCCAGGTATTGATCGTTAGTAGAAGTGCATATTCTTGCTGAGGAGACTCAAGGTAACCTGTTGCCGCACTCGCAGGATTCAGAGTCACCTTCCTATTTTGTATTCACACTGTTTTTACCTATTTCCAACAGTTGTATTTAGAAGTTATAGTAGACTCTGTAGAGCTTATGACTTGTACTACCGGGTTTTTGGAAAATGTGTAATTTATAGAGATTTCATTTCAGGAAGCATTCAAATGTTTTGTGTTGATATTGTGGTTGATATTCAGTAATGTTAGGCTTACCTAGTCCTTAAGACTAGGTGCCGCCATGATACCCAACAGAGGGAAAAATTTGGTCGTGACACTCACTTGGGGCAGTGACAGTAGGTCATTCGCCAACCCTTCCTGCCTTTTCCCAAGAGGCGATCCGGGATGCTCAAGGTTTGAGGACCCCCGAGGTAGGCAGAGTCCCCGGAGGGGAGGATCCCTTTCGAGATTTCTTTGTTGGAGTTGAAGATGCTTTCGATCTGAACTACGCATCCAGCCTCTTCGAAGAGGCTCAAGGAATCCTAAACCGGGTAAGCCTTAATTCCTTTGTTGATGTTGCATTCCTCCATTTTTTTGTGTAACTCTCTTCCTTTTTCATACAGGTTTTTTCTAAGTTCCAGGCTGAACTGAGCCAGTGTGAGGTCGACCTCCAAAGGCTTTCGGAGGAGAGGAATGCCCTCAAACTCCATTGTGGGCAAAAATACGAGGAGGTTAAGGACCTCCGAGCCGATTTGGCTAAGGCTCACAAGGAGCAGACCAACTTGACCGAGCAAGTAATGATACTCCTAAAAGCTCATGGGCTTGATTCGGGAACGGAGGCTAACATTTCAATATCACAGCTGCAGCAAAAGATCGAGAGGATCAAGCTGTTCCGAGAGGAGGTCAATCAGGTGAAGGAGGAGTCTTATGGGTGGAAAGAAGGCATGGACTGTCTTGCTGCAGAGAAAGAGACTGCTCTAGCCCGTTTGTCATTGGTCGAAGGCAAGCTTTGAGGCATGAAGGAAAATATCTCGGCTCAGGAAAAGAAGATAGAGGAGCCCGAGGCTTAGTTGGCTTCTGAACTCGCAAAGGCCCAAGCCGAGGTCGAAAAAGCAAAATCCGAGGCTAATAAGATGGTGGCCATTTATTGGGCCGATGTTGAGGCCGCTCAAGTTCAAGTGAGAGAAGTCGCCGAGACTGCTCAAACCAGAGCGCATTGGATCGCCGAACTTTCTAAATACTATCTCGGAGGGAAACCCTCGAGGACATTCCCACTCGAGGTTTCGATCTTGCCGAAGAGATAGCAAAGCCAAAAGAGGATAAAGCTGAAGCTAAAGCATTGGCCTCTTCTGATGACGACGACAATGAAGATGATGATGATGGCAGGAAGAGTGGTCCGAGAATGGTGAGGCGCCCGAGGAAGAAGCTTCCCTCGAGGAAGAAACTTCCCCCGAGTATAGCTAGTGGCTTTTGTATTTTTTTCTTTTTCTTTCTTTTTGTGTAGGACCCCGATTGGTCCTTCGTAAATACCTTCTCATATATAACATATTTGCTTTTTGAACTTTGCCTTGATTTTTTTGACTTGTGAAAGTTTTGATTCTCTTTATGCCTTGTGAAAATTTGTTTGTGAATTCGAAAGTTAGGCAACTTGGCCAAAGTCAGACTAATATAGTCTTTGTAGTCGAGTGATTACTTGATCGAACTCGAAATAGGAAAACCCTTAGGTTTTAGTTGAGTGAGGATGAATTCTAGAACTCAAAAATATAACGGCCCTTAAGCTCTTGAATTGGGCTGGTATGGCCTCAAAATAGTAGCTTTTTCTTTTTTCGGCTTAAAAAATTTAATCATACAAAAATTTGTTATGCCTTAGCACGAAGTAAGTCTGTACCCGTTGGTTTTTTTTGGGGTTTAGTGTTACCGAAACCCTCTACTTTTTGTGCCTTAACACAATTTTGTTCAGTACTAAATTGTTCGAAGGTTCGAGCAATACGATACCCCTTTAGGGTTTTTCGAGGGCTGACGTTGTCGAAATTCTTTGGTTGTATCGCCGAGGGTAGCCTTTTTAACCAGTTTATAGAAGAATTTGAAGGCATGTTTTTATTGCGGAATTCGGACATCTCCGAACCGCGTTAGTTTGGCCGTAGCCTTGGGATTTGCCTTTTTGGCTTATTTTTCCAATTATATTTTGAACTTGTTCGAAGTGTTAGTCCTCGAGTAGGGTGTCCTTGTCCTATGAAATCGAGGATTTCATTTTTAAAGTCTCGAAGTTTAGTGATTCGAACATGTCAATTTTTGGACGGCAGCCCCCGAGTATGGGGTTGATTGTTCGAGATTTAGTTGCGATCGACCCTTGAGCCAGTTTCCGCAATAAATCATTAGTATGAAATTGTAAAGTAGAAATTTCACTAAGGCATGGAACATCTGGTAAGGAAAAAAATATTTCTTTCAATAGATCATACATGTTTACATGTTTTGCCACTAGGGCTCGGGTAATCCACATGGACACGGTTCACTCGACCGTTTGGCCCTTTACAAAATTTACCTATCGAGACCCTGTTGACATGAAGTATTTTCCTTGAAAATATAACATTCGAGGGTGATGCCCCCCAATATTCGAGGTTGATTGTAAAGAAACCTCGGATACTATTGAATTGTTCTAAGTTAGCACGAACAATGGCTGCCTTGTTAAAAACCTTGCCGGAAAAACCCATTTGGGATAAAAATCGGTCGAAGGGAAAAAGAGTGCAACGCGTGCTTTCAGACCTAAGGACTTCATGCTTGGAGAAAACTTTGATGCCTTCGATCGAACACCTACAACAAGTTAGTATAAAATATAAATGATAAAGGAGAAGGTCATACCTAAAAATAATATCGTTTGAGGAGTGATATGTTCCAATTATTTGGCAATTGTTCTCCGTTCATCGTGTCAAGCTTGTAGGATCCCTTTCCGATGATATCGAGGACCTGGTACGATCCTTCCCAATTTGGGCCGAGTTTTCCTTCGTTTGGGTCTCGAGTATTGAGGGTGATTTTTCTCAGAACTAAGTCCCCGATTCTAAAGGGGCGAAGATTGGTTCTTCAGTTGTAGTACCTTTCGATGTGCTGCTTTTGTGCGGCCATTCGGACGAGGGCGGCTTCCCATTTTTCATCTAGTAATTCGAGACATGAATTCATAGCCTCGTGATTTGATCCTTCCGTTGTGTATCAAAACCTGGCGCTAGGTTCCCCGACTGGGATCAGAGCTTCGGCGCAATATACTAAGGAGAACGGTGTTGTCCCCGTACTGGATTTCGACGTTGTTCGATATCCCCAAAAGACTTCAGGCAAAATTTCTCTCCATTTTCCCTTAGAGTCGTTTAAATTTTTCTTTAGATTCTGAATGATGGTCTTGTTTGTTGATTCGGCCTGTCCATTCCCACTAGGATGATACGACATCGACAAGATCCTTTTTATTTTTTGATCTTCGAGGAACTTTGTTATTTTGCTGCCGATGAATTGTTTTCCATTGTCGCATACGATTTTGGCAGGTATCCCGAATCGACATATGATGTGATCCCAGATAAAGTCTATAACTTCTTTTTCTCTGACTTTATCGAAAGCCTGTGCTTCAACCCATTTGGAGAAATAGTCAATCATAAATAAAATGAATTTAGCTTTACCTGGGACCGATGGAAGAGGGCCGACGATATTCATTCCCCATTTCATGAATGGTTATGGGGATAGGACTGAATGAAGTTGCTCTCCGAGCTGGTGGATCATCAGTGCATATCTTTGGCACTTGTCGTATTTTCTAATGAATTCCTTTGTATCTTTTTCTATATTGGCCAATTAGTATCCTGATCTGATGACTTTGTGAACGAGTGATTCAACATCAGAATGGTTTCCGTAAGTACCCTTGTGAATTTTTCGTAGGATGTAGTCGGTGTCTGCAGGACCCAAACATATTGCCAACTTTCCATCGAACATCCTTCTGTATAATGTTCCATTTTCGGTCCATTCTTTAAACTGATGCAGCGTTACCTGCAGTTTATCCAAGTACCTTTGCATTTGATCCTCTCGAACATCGAAGGTTCTGTTGACTTGGTTTACCACAAGTAGGGAGTCACATTTGGCCTCGATGACCTCTTCTCCTAAGATTTTAGCCAGTTCGAGACCTGTAATCATGGTCTCATTGTTAGTCAACTTAGAAGTTTTGATAGATTGTCTAATCGTATTGCCTGTGGGCGGCTTCAAAAGGATGCCTAGCCCGAACCCCTTCACATTCGAAGCCCCGTCTGTGAAAAGGGTTCCACACCCCCGAAGATATACCCATTTTTAACAAAAGTTCCCTTTTGACCTCTGTACAAGGGCTAGCGTGAAGTCGACACGAAGTCTACTAAGATTTGAGACTTGATGGCCATTCGGGGCTGATAGTCGATATCATACCCACTAATTTCGACGGCCCATTTGGCCAATCGGCCCGAGAGTTCGGGCTTATGTAAAACATTACGAAGAGGATAAGTGGTCACCACACGAATTTGGTGACACTGAAAATATGGTTTTAGTTTCCTAGAGGCACTTATTAAAGCAAGCGCTAGTTTTTCTAAGTGTGGGTACCGAGTCTCGGCCTCACCTAGAGTTTGACTAACATAGTAAACAGGAAATTGCGTACCTTTCTCTTCTCGAACTAGTACCCCATTTATCGCGATTTCAGAGACTACTACATATAAGTAGAGTTGCTCGTCCGCTTTCGGAGTATGAAGAAGTGGTGGGCTCAAGAGGTACCACTTTAATTATTCCAATGCCTGTTGGCATTCCGGGGTCCAAGCAAAATTGTTCTTCTTTTTGAGCAGTGAGAAGAACTTGTGACTTAGATTTGAAGACCTCGAGATAAACCGTCCTAAGGCGGCTATCCGTCTTGTTAATCTCTGTACGGCCTTGACGCTGTCCATGACTGTGATATCTTCGATTACCTTGATTTTATCGGTGTTGATCTCGATCCCTTGATTTGACACCATAAAGCCGAGAAATTTGCCCGAACCGACCCCGATGGGCATTTCTCAGGATTGAGGTTCATGTTGTATTTTCTCAATATATTGAAGGTTTCCTGCAAATGTATCAAATGGTCCTCTGCGCGCAGAGACTTAACTAGCATATTGTCAATATAGAGTTATAGACCTCTATTGATTTACCTATTTTTTTATCGAACATATTGTTCACTAGGCGTTGGTAAGTAGCACCAGCATATTTTATCCCAAACGACATTACATTATAACAATAGGTGTCGTATTTAGGGATGAACAAAGTCTTTTCCTGATCCTCCGGGTTCATTTGAATTTGATTGTGCGTCGAGAAAACTAAGGATCTCGTGGCCGGCCATGGCATCGATCATGCGATCGATATTCGGCAGAGGAAATGAGTCTTTGGGACATGCTTTGTTTAAATTTTTATAATCTACGCACATCCTAAGTTTGTTCCCTTTTTTAGGGACTACAACTACGTTTGCTAACCATTCAGGATATTTTACTTCCCGAATGGATCCTATTTTGAGAAGTTTGGTTACCTCGTCCTTGATGAATGCATGTTTTACCTCGGACTGGGGCCTTCTCTTTTGCTTTACCGGTCTGAACTTCAGGTCCAGGCTCAATTGATGTGTTGCAATATCCGGTGGGATCCCTGTCATGTCTAAGTGGGACCAAGCAAAAAAATCCATATTATCAATAAGAAATTTAATGAGTTTTTTCCTGAGTTCGGGGGGTAACACCGTACCCAGATATAACTTTAGATCAGGTAGGTATTCGATCAATATAACCTGTTCCAGCTCTTCGACTGTTGATTTGGTGGCGTCAGAATCTTCAAGGATAATGAAGGATAGAGGGATCCAGTATTTGTCGTCCTCTTCCGTTCCCTGCTTTTTCGATTGAGTCGTGGCTGGTGGCTGTGGTTGCTATTTAGCCTCCTGTTTTCCTTTGACCTCCGATCCCTTTATTGACAAGAGCGCTGATATCGGTATTACCTCATCAACCGCGAACATTTATTTTGCAGCGTGTTGTTCCCTATATACTGTTTTCAACCTATCTGGCATTGGGAACTTCAACATTTGGTGAAGAGTTGAAGGGACTGCCCTCATATTGTGAATCCAGGTTCCGAGCAGGGCGCTGTATCTCATATCGCTCTCGATTACATGGAACTTGGTTTCTTGAATAGTCCCAGCTACGTTTACCGGCAACATAATTTCTCCTTTAGTTGTTTCTTTGGTCATGTTGAAACCATTCAGGACTCGAGCTGTAGGTAAGGTTTAATCTTGTAGGCCGAGCTGCTCCACGACCCTCGATCGAATAATATTTTCCAAGCTCCCTGAATCAATTAAAACACGCTTAACCTGAATTTTATTCATAAAGATAGAAATTACCAGAGTGTCATTGTGGGGTTGAGAGATTCCTTCAGCTTCCTCATCGTTGGATGATACGGTGCCTTCTGGCACATAATCTCGGGTGTGTTTTTACCTAGTAATTGACACTTTACTGCGTTTGAACACATGTCCTTGTGGAATATCGACCCCGCCGACGATCATATGGATCACATACTGTGGCTCTTCCTGCTCGTTTTTCATGTTGGCGTACCTTCTCTGAAATGGTTTTTGGCTCGATCACTTAAGAACTCTCAAAAGTGACCCTCGTTGAATAGACGGGCTACCTCCTCCCTCAGTTGCCTGCAGTCTTAGATTTTGTGGCCATGTGTACCGTGGTACTTGCATATTTGATGGGGGTTTCTTTGGGAAAGATCGATATGTAAGGGTCTAGGCCATCTAGTATCTTTGATTCTCCCAATAACGGACACAATACCTGAAACGTCGATGTTGAAGTTGTACTATGATAATCGTGGTGCCTCTGTGGGATCAGCATGCTTGACGAAACCACTTTTGCTCATGAGTCCTCGAGAATTTTGTCCTCGATCGCTCCTTCGATCATTTCGGATGTGATTGCATCCTGGGCTGCTGTTTCTGCGATCTTCGTTGTACGGCTGATATCAGTCTCTGTTCGACCGAGGCTCCCTGTTGATATTCCTCTGATTTTTTCCTACAGGCCTATTCGGATATACAGAACGGGAAGGGGTTCCCAATTGATCATCCTCGACCCTGATTTTTGACTGGTACCGTTTATATACATTGGCCCAGGTTACCGCCGGATATTTAATTAAATTCTGCTTCAGTTGGCGTGATGCCATCGAACTCCGTTCATTCAACCCCTGAGTAAAGGCTTGAACATCCCAATCGTCTGTGACCGGTGGTAATTCCATTTTTTCCATCTGGAACCGAGATACGAACTCCCTCAGCATTTCGTTATCCTTTTGTTTCACTTTGAAAATGTTTGATTTCCTCGTTGCAACCTTTATTGCCTCGACATGTGCATTTATGAAAGAATCTGCAAGCATGACGAATGAGTCGATGGAATTCAGTGGTAGATTGTGATACCAGATCATTGCTCCCTTTGATAGAGTTTCTCCGAATTTCTTCAGTAGAATAGATTCGATCTCAACATCTTCCAAATCATTTCCTTTTATGGCGCATGTATACGAGGTGACATGCTCTTTGGGATCACTGGTCCCATTGTTCTTAGGGATTTCCGGCATATGGAATGTCTTTGGAATGGGCTTCGAATCCGCACTTGGGTTAACGACTTCTGCACAAACTTCTATGAGTCCATACCTTTTAAAACCGGCGGTGCCCCCGGTATTTGGTCAACCCGGGAATTGTATATCTCTACTTTCTTATTATTTGCCTCAATTTATTTTCTCCCGATTCAATTCACTTAATTAGTTCCTCGAGCATCTTCATTACGGCGGGTTCAGTCCGCGATTCACTGGCGTTTGACCTTTCTGGCATTGGATCGGTCCGGCGGGCGATTTCTGATTCGACCCCACTCGGCGTTTGATGCTAATTTTGTAACTATGCAATAGCGTCTTGTTGAGCATGTAACATCTCGAATATTAATTGGAGACTGACTCCTCCATCTTCTCCGCCCTACATACCTCGACCACTAGATCAGCCTTTTCTATGTATGCTTCCTTCAGGATCTGTGCCTAAATTTGCATTTAAGGTGATATGCGAACTGACGTCGACTGGATTTGCAATTGGTGATCCCTCGAGATCATCCTGAGGCACCTCGATCCCTGGGAAGCTACATTGTCATTTTCCACATGAAATCCGAGGCCGTTGTCACCATGTGTGGGTGTTGTTTGTGAGTTTGACATGTTTTGATCCTGAAAACAAAAACACTTACAAGAACAAGTGTAAAGTAGTGTGTGTTATTGTAATTGATATTAAGCAATCAATATTATCCTTAGCCCCACGGTGGACGCCAAATTGTTTATCCTAAAATTTGGATAACAATTAAACTTATATTCTGGTTTTAAGGATATGTGATTTCACTCAATACCGATTGATAAATAGGAAGATAAACGATAGAATTAAATTAGAACTAAAGAAAACCAATTGTTCGCACAAAGATTATCCCTCGAGTCGAAGTACCCTCGAACTGATAAGTGCAAGAACAATTAGAAAATAGAGCAAGCTGATGAACAATAATGTAAGCGAGAAACAAAGAATTATATTGCTTTGATCTCTGTGAATAATAATGCCTTACAAATGATTAGAACTCCCCTTTATATAGAAGAGGAATTATACTTATGGTATAACTCTAATTATAGATGGAAATCACATAATTAGCTAATTAATCGCTTTTGATTTGATCCGTTCCAAGATTTACACCGTGATCCTCGACCAGTCACGGATATATCGCTCTTCCGTTATTAGTCCATCTCCAATATCACTCGGTGTTTGTCTCTCTTAGCTTCGATTGTTACCAACCTCGATCTCGAACTCGATGCCTCAGCTTCGTGATTTAGTCGAAACCGACCTTCGATGCAACATTCCGGTCTCGATCAAATAGTAAAATCGGGTGGCCCTGATTTCAACCGTATACAAAATTAATTTTATCAAAGGTCATTCGATTAAGTCTTAATTTCACAAAATCCATTTATCTATTTTTTGTGACTTAAAATCATGGATCAAACTATACAAAATTTCTACCAAAAAGACTGACATGTCACAAAATTTAGTGACAAAAATTTATACTTATATGTCACATCTGCTTAAAAGGGACCATATCCAAATTAAACATATTTCCTCTGAACCCAACTTGACCCACAATCCAAATGGGTTAAGATAAAAAAAAATCATCCTTTCTTTCTCCTCCTAATAAAATACACCCTTACCATCCAATTCCTCATCACTCAAAATCACTATGAAATCCCTTAAGATAATTCTACTAAATATATGCTCAGATTTCAAAAATATATTTTGTAAATATTGTGGATTAAGCTTATCACGAGTAAATCTTGAGAAGTTTTCATATATTTCTACAGCAAAAAATAAAAGTTTTTAATCGCGAACACTTACAAAATATTTCGACATGCACAAACTTGCTCAATTTTTATATTTATAAGAAGTGAAATAACGAGGAATTTTTATAGCAACAACAGACATTCACAAACTACTAAGGGAAAATACAAAAATAACCCATTTAAACTCAAATTTACCAACTTGTGGCCCAAAATTAGATACTTACCAAAAGAAGCCGAAAATTAGAGATACACGCAAGGAAGGATTCTTCCATCCGAGTATCACGCTAAAGATCTTCCTTCCTGTTTTTCAAATGTATCAATTTCACATAGACCTACATTCTGTAAATCATGACATTCTCTCCCAAAAAGTTCTCAAAATGAGCTCCAAATTTCACTCAAAAGTGATCAATGTCAGTGTACAAGCAACAATTTTATTTCGCGATTTCTATGTAGATACACCTTTGATGAAGAAACTACGAAATACAATCAAAATCAATCAAGGAATTAGTGAGTTTTGACCTAATTTTAACTACTTCAACGGCAAATTTACTAATTGTTTATTCAATATGGTGGCCGGTTAAATGCTGACAACAATTTTGTGGATTACAATGTCGATGCTGTAATACTTACGCCAAATATAAGTTTTGAAAATTTTATAGACGTGATTTCGAAATAACTTACGATATATACTTCATTGAGTGTTATTGAAATCAAATACACTGTCCAAAATGGTTCTCCACCAATCGTGATACACAATAATATGGGTGTATGTGTATATCTTGAGCTCAAAAATAGCTCAGAATTTACAATGTATCCCCTTTGTATAACATCGAGTGAAAAGGATATGGACATGATCTGCTACAATTCAAATTCTGTTGTGATTTCCTCAGAATGTGCACAAAGTATACAGGAGAGATACAACAACGATACAATTAATATGATTGAGTTTTGGATGGAGAATACTGGCAGGATACATGATCTGATAAAAAAACAATAATAACTGACCATCAACACATTGATACAGAAGAAGATCAAATTTATAAAGACAAGGCTATGATAGTCAAAGTCATGAAGCACTTGGCAGTAAAGGAAAAATTTCCAGTTTAAGGTGCATAGATCAAGTGAAAGCAGGTATCAAAATATTTACTGTATAATTATGTATCGCAATGTATATCTTAGTTGATGTTAGAAATATAATTATGCAAAAAATAATTTGTTGCTTGTAAGTATGTTGTTGTACACTTTTAAGTTGTGGTTGTCTATAACGACCCGACCGGTCGTTACGTAGAATCTGCATTTATATTTACTGTTATTGCCTCGTCGTAGCTTGGTTAAACTGTTCTTGATGTGTTAGAGTTGGTAGGCTCGGAATCGGAATAATTATAATGAGAATTTAGTCACTTAGTCTTTAAAAATAGCCTTAGAGTTGGAAAAGTCAACTGAGAGTTGACTTATTGGTAAACGACCTCGGAAGGTGGACTTTATGAATCGGGTAGATTTTTTAGGTGATTGGGACTTAGAAGTGTATTCGAAATATTTTTGTGAGGACCGGTGTAGAATTAGGCTTGAATTGGCGAAAGTTAGTTTTTGGTGATTTCCGGTCGGCAGTGGAAAATAGGTTATTGGGGTCGGAATGGAATTCCGGAAGATGGAATAGGTTCGAATGTCATTTTGGATATGTCTGCAAAATTTCAAGTCAATCGGAGTTGTTTTGGATAGTTCAGCATCTTTGGTGGATTTTAGAAATTTCAAAGTTCTTAGGCTTGAATTTGACGTGATTTTGGTGTTTTGATGTTATTTTTAGTGTTTCGGGAGTGCAACTAAGTTTGAATGATCATATATGATATGTGGGTATATTTGGTTGGGGTCCCGAGGGGCTCGAGATTGATTTCGGATGGTTAACGGGAAGTTCGGAGTTGGAAATTTGCAGCAAACAACTGCTGGTGTGAATTCACTGTTGTTTCCGCACCTGCGGATGTTTGATCGCAGGTGCGGGCCCGCAAGAGCGGAATGTGTGTCGCAGGTGCAGAGTTAGGCCATTTAATAAAAAGTCGCAGGTGCGGTTGATTTGACCGCATGTGCGAGACATGGGCCGCAGGTGCGGAACCCCTGGGCAGAAAGTATAAATATAAACCCTCCGTGACCATTAGACCTTTTAACACCATTTTTGAACGGGAAAAGAGCTTGGAGGCGATTTTTGAAGAGAGAAAATCAGTGTTCTTCATTGAGGTAAGTATTTTGGACCTTAAAACTCGATTATAGGTGATTACGGAACATAATCTCAGTGTTTAATTCATGAAAAATCAGTAGAAAAAGGTGGAGTTAGGGCTTTAGATTATGAAACCTTTAGGGGTCGATTTAAGGAGTCAAACGAACTCCAATTTTAGCATTATTTATATGTACGGACTCGATAGATGATGAAGAATATTTTATTATAAATTTTTTGAGTTCCGAGACGCGGGCTCGGGGGTCGGGTTTTGGCTAATTTCGGGTTTTGAGCAAAATTTGGTACTTTTCAATTGGAATTCATTCCTTAAGCATAATTTGATGATACAAATCTGAACTTGGTAGATTTGGAGCACCCATAGGCCGAATTTAGAGGCAAAGGCATTGCGGAACAGTATTTTAGCCGGTTTTCAGGTAAGTAACGTTTCCAAACTTTGTTGTGAGGGTTTGAAACCCCGAGCTAAATGATTTATGACTATAATTTAAGTGATGAACATGCCAAGTGACGGGCGTGCGGGCGTGCAGGCGTGCACCGAGTATTTGTGGCCTGTCTTATCCCATGGCACCGCTTAGTAATGATTTCCTGATGATATCTGTGCTTCTGTTAATGTGGTAATTGTGAACCTGTTAGAAATCATGTTAAGTGTAAATGCTAGGCTTCACGCCGAAACTGCTGAGACCCGAGTGGTTGTATATTACTATCTCATTTTGTGATTAATTGATTCCATATACTCAGTCCTATTATAGCATACTACTTCATATCTCAGTCTCAGTATTGTTAATTATATGCATACTTATTATTGTGTCGGGCTGATGGAGGCATCTGTGATCCATGTGAGTGAGACTGAAGAGTAATGTCTGAGTGAGGCCGAGAGCCTGTTATTGAGACAGTTATGAGATCGGAATGCACACCGCAGCGATATTAAATCATGCCTTCGTTGGCTTGATATGGAGCTTGGACGAGTCTAAAGGCAAAGGCATTGAGAGCTAGGATTGTAGCCGGTTTTGAGGTAAGTAACGTTTTCAAACTTGGTTCTGAGGGTTTGAAACCCCAAGCTATATGATTTATGACTATAATTAAGGTGACGGACATGCCAAGTGGCGGGCGTGCCGGCGTGCACCGAGTATTTGTGTCCTGGTTCATCCCATGGCATTGTCTAGTAGCTATTACTGATCGATATCCGCACTTCTATTAATGTGGTAATTGTGCACCTGTTAGAAATCATGTTAATATAAATGCTAGGCTTCACGCCGAAAATGCTGAGACCCGAGTGGTCGTATATTACTGTCTCATTTTGTGATTTATTTGATTCCATATACTCAGCCCTGTTATAGCATATCATTTCATACCTCAGTCTCAGTATTGTTAATTATATGAATATTTATCATTGTTTCGGACTGATTTATGCATATGTGATCCATGTGAGTGAGACTGGAGAGTAATGACTGAGTGAGGATGAGAGCCTATTATTGAGAAAGTTATGAGATCGGACAGCACACCGCAATGATACTTAAATCATGCCTTCGTTGGCTTGATGTAGCACTTGGGCCACTAGGGCCCCTCCGGAGTCTTTACACCCCCAGTGAGCGCATTGATGTGAGGGATGGATCGTCCCTGGACATGAATCTTGTCCGAGTGTTGTATTCCGGAGATGGACTTTCTCCGTGGGGCTGCATTGGCCTTTTTCCTCAGTACGGAGTGACTACGGTCACCAATGATTACGTACATTCCGGGATGGACTTTTCCCTGGGCCTGAGAGCCATATACGGTACTGAGTGGACTGCTGTGTGAGGGTTGTGAGCACTATGTGCATATCCACATTGGTTTCATATATATATATATTTTATGATGGCATGTAGAGTATACTGGCATACTTGGCATATTTACTCATCCTGATAAATTGTTAGCATGTCTAAATTATGTATATTGTTTATTGTATAATTTTGAGGTTTTGTCCGTCACTACTTCTCAGCCCATAGTTTGGGTTCGTTACTTCTGAGTTGGTGTACTCACGTTACCCCCTGCACCTTGTGTGCAGATCCAGGTACACCGGGACCCGGTAGTGGATATTGAGCAGATGACAGAGTTTTTATTGGAGTTGTAGAGGTAGCAGCTGGCGATCGCGACCTCGTCTTCTCTTCCTTATTCCACCTGTTGCACTTATTTTGAGACTATGTTGTCTATTTCTTCATTCTTCATTTTTTTATTATAGCAGCTCATGCTGAGGGACACCGGATCTGGGGTTGGAGATTTTAATCTTTGTTTCAAATATTTTTTTTAAACTTAAGACTCTTATTATTATCAATAAATTCGTTTAAAAATTGCATTTTTACTCGAAATTGAATTTAGCTTAGAAACAAAGGAGCGGCTTTCCTGGTTCCACGACATGCGCCATCACGACTCCGAAATCGGGTCGCGACAATATGGTATCAAAGCGCTAGGTTAAATAGGTCTCACCAGTCATGAGCAGGTTTAGTAGAGTCTTGCGGATCGGTACAGAGACGTCTGTACTTATCTTCGAGAGGCTGTAGAACCCTTAGGAAAAATCACACATTATTGAATTTTGTCGTGCGACTCTGTTGAATTCTGGAACTAAAATTCTGTTGTTTTCATTCTCTCACAGATGGCGAGGACTCGTGCTACCGATCGTAGTGATCAGACACCAGCAGGACCAAATGGAGGTCAAGGCCGTAGTCGAGGTCGTGGCAGGGGGAGGGGTGCAGCCCGCTCAGTAGCCGGGGCAGTACCTGTGGACCCTCCCAATGCTCAAAATCAGGTCCCCGCAGTTGTGATCCCAGCGGGAGAGGCTCAGGTACCCGCAGTGCCCATTGTGACTCCGTGTCTTCAAGAGACCCTAGCCCAGATTTTGACGATGTGCACCAACCTGGCACATGCCGTTGCCATGCCTACTACTGCTGCTACTTCTCAGGCCGGTGGAGGCACTCAGACTCCAGCTGCCCGGACACCTGAGCAGGTTACTCAAGGGCTTCAGACACCGGGGACAATTCCAGTCCAGTCGGTTGCCCCAACCCGGGATTTTGTGGTCCCAGCTTTGGCAGATGACGAGCAACGCATGTTCGAGAGGTTTAGTAGACTCCAACCTCCGATTTTTAGTGGTACTGAGGGCGAGAACACCCAGGTCTTTTTGGACAAGTGTCAGAGGATCCTTCGCACAACAGGGATACAGGAGGCTAGTGGGGTCCCATTTACTACCTTCCAATTCGCAGGAGCTGCACTCGCTTGGTGGGAGGACTATGAGAGGCATAGATCTACTTATGAAGCGCCCCTTACCTGGCATCAGTTATCCATTCTATTCCTGGAAAAGTATATACCGTAGTCCCACAGGGAGGAGTTGTGCAGGGAGTTCGAGCAGTTACGCCAGGAGGACATGACCGTGACGCAGAATGAGATGAGGTTATCCGAGTTGGCCCGTCATGCTATTTGGCTAGTTCCCACGGATAGGGAGAGAATCAAGAGGTTCGTTGATGGCCTAACTTATCATCTTCGGATTTTTCTGACTAGGGAGAGGGTATCGAGAGCTTCTTTTGAGGAGGTGGTTGACATTGCCAGAGAGATTGAGTGAGTTCGTCGCTAGGAGCGGATCAAGATAGAGTCCAAGAGTTCTCGAGGATATGGGAGTTTTTGTGGGGTTCCTTCAGGGGGGCAGCCTCAGCCCAGAAGAGGCCGTCCATTCAGGCAGGCTCAGCTAGGTCGCTCAGGTTACCGTGGTGGATCAGTTGGTCATGATCCTCATAGTTCGCATCAGGTGCACCCATATTTCAGTGCCCTGTTAGATCAGGGTTCATCTTGGGCACCATCGGTTCAGAGTTCATGTATTCCTGGTTCTTCCAGCGGTTATCCTGGTGCTAGGGGTTTCCTTCAGTCCCCAACACCATTCTCTGAGAGAGGTTGCTTTGGGTGTGGAGATGTGGGCCATATTAAGAGGTTTTGTCCTCGTCTTGCGAGAGGTACTTATTAGCAGAGGAGTCAGCTCGCGGTTTCAGAATCAGTAGCTGCACAGCCTGCCCAGGCAGCTAGAGGTGGGGGTCAGGCAGGTAGGGGTCGCCCTAGAGGAGGAGGTCGATCCGGTGGTGATTAGGCCCGATTTTATGCATTTTCAGCCAGACCGGATGAGATAGCTTTTGATGCCGTGATCCCAGGTATTGTTTCAGTCTTTCATGAGAAGCTTAAGTTTTTAATTGATTCCGGTTTTCATATTCACATGTTCATCATATTTTAGCCCATTCTCTGGATACGCCCCATGAGTCTTTTGTTACATATGTTCATGTGCTGGCCCTTGTGGGAGATGTTGTTGTTACGGACTGCGTGTGTCGGTCGTGTGTGGTACCTATTGGGGTTCTGGAGACCTGGGTGGATGTGCCATTTCTGAGTATGGTCAGTTTTGGCTTAGTTTGATCAGATAGATGATGATACTTTTAGGTATGACTTGATGTAGGTGTTTTGCATCGAATCGGATTGTTTGACTCCGTAGAGCTATTGTGAGGGTGTCAGTTAATGGCTATTGGGTTTGTCTGTTCTCCGGGATGATCTAGGGGTTACCCGTCCCGGCTTCGGGGAGCGGCGACTCGTTGGTTTTAGGCACACATGGTGCAGTTCTGTTGTGGTCGTCTAGAGGAGTTGATTAAGTCAAAGTAGCTGGTTATCATAGAGTTTGGACGTATGAATTGTGTTCTTTTAGATTCGTGTGATTTGGTCAGGTGTATACGGTGTGTAAAGGCGTGATTCTAATCTTGTAGATGAGTTCTGACGTGGAATTTGGGTTCTAAGGCGTAGCAATTAGGTTGGAAATAGTGACATTCGAATGTGTTGTATTATTAGATTGATGCGGGGTAGGGTGACGCGGGATCGCCTCGGGTGTGTTCATGGTAAGGTTATTCGGTGGTTGATGGCTTTTGGAACAACTCTTGGCACGTTCGAGGACGAACGTTTGTTTAAGAGAGGGAGAACTTAACGACCCGGTCGGTCGTTACGTATAATCTGCATTTATATTTACTATTATTGCCTCGTCATAGCTTGGTTAAATTGTTCTTGATGTGTTAGAGTTAGTAGGCTCAGAATCGGAATAATTATAATGAGAATTTAGTCACTTAGTCTTTAAAAATAGCCTTAGAGTTGGAAAAGTCAACTGAGAGTTGACTTATTGGTAAACGACCTTAGAAGGCGGATTATGGCTCGGGTAGCTTCGTTAGGTGATTTGGGACTTAGAAGTGTGTCTGGAATATTTTAGTGAGGACCAGTGTAGAATTAGGCTTGAATTGGCGAAAGTTAGTTTATGGTGATTTCCGGTCGGCAGTGGAAAATAGTCTATTGGGGTCGGAATGGAATTCCAGAAGTTGGAACAGGTTCGTAATGTCATTTTGGATATGTATGCAAAATTTTAGGTCAATCAAAGTTGTTTTGGATAGTTCGGCATCGTTGGTGGATTTTAGAAATTTCAAAGTTCTTAGGCTTGAATTTGATGTGATTTTGGTGTTTTGATGTTATTTTTAGTTTTTCGGAAGTGCAACTATGTTTTAATGATCATATATGATATGTGGGTATATTTGGTTGGGGTCCCGAGGGGCTCGGGATTGATTTTGGATGGTTAACGGGAAGTTCGGAGTTGGTAATTTGCAGCAAACAGCTTCTGGTGTGAATTCACTGTTGTTTCCGCACCTGCGGATGTTTGATCGCAGGTGCGGGCCCGCATGAGCAGAATGTGTGTCGCAGGTGCGGAGTTAGGCCGTTTAATGAAAAGTCGCAGGTGCGGTTGATTTGACCGCAGGTGCGAGATATGGGCCGCGAGCGCGGAACCCCTGGGCAGAAAGTATAAATTAAAACCCTCCGCGACCATTAGACCTTTTAACACCATTTTTGAACGGGAAAAGAGCTTGGAGGCGACTTTTGAAGAGGGAAAATTAGTTCTCTTCGTTGAGGTAAGTATTTTGGACCTTAAACTCGATTATAGGTGATTAAGGAACATAATCTCAGTGTTTAATTCATGAAAAATCAGTAGAAAAAGGAGGATTTAGGGCTTTAGATTATGAGACCTTTAGGGGTCGATTTGAGGGGTAAAACAAACTCCGATTTTAGCGTTCTCTATATGTACGGACTCGTGAAATGATGAAGAACATTTTGGTATAAAATTTGTCAAGTTCCGAGATGCGGGCACGGGGATCGGGTTTTGGCTAATTTCGGGTTTTGAGCTAAATTTTGTACTTTTCAATTGGAATTCATTCCGTAAGCATAATTTGATGATAAAAATCTGAACTTGGTAGATTTAAAGCACCAAGAGGCCGAATTTAGAGGCAAAGGCTCTGCGGAATAGTATTTTAGCCAGTTTTGAGGTAAGTAACGTTTCCAAACTTGGTTCTGAGGATTCGAAACCCTGAGCTAAATGATTTATGAATATAATTGAGGTAACACACATGCCAAGTGACAGGCGTGCGGGTGTGCACCAAGTATTTGTGGATTGGCTTATCCCATGGCACCGCTTAGTGATGATTTCCTGATGATATCTGTGCTTCTGTTAATGTGGTAATTGTGAACCTGTTAGAAATCATTTTAAGTGTAAATTCTAGGCTTCACATCCGAAAATACTGAGACCCGAGTGGTCGTATATTACTTTCTCATTTTGTGATTAATTGATTCCATATACTCAGTCCTGTTATAGCATACCACTTCATATCTCAGTCTTAGTATTGTTAATTATATGCATACTTATCATTGTGTCGGGCTGATGGAGGCATCTGTGATCCATGTGAGTGAGACTGAAGAGTAATGACTGAGTGAGGCCGAGAGCCTGTTATTGAGACAGTTATGAGATCGAACTGCACACCGCATCGATATTAAATCATGCTTTTGTTGGATTGATATGGCGCTTGGGCCACTAGGGCCCCTCCGGAGTCTTTACACCTCCAGTGAGTGCATTGATGTGAGGGATGGATCTTCCCTGGACATGGATCTTGTCCGAAGTAGATGTTATGTGAGGGATGGATCGTCCCTGGACATGTATTTTGTCCGAGTGTTGTATTCCGGAGATGGGCTTTCTCCGTGGAGATGGATTGGCCTTTTCCCTCAGAACGGAGTGACTATGGTCACCAATGATTACGTGCATTCTGGGATGGACTTTTCCCTAGGCCGTAGAGCCATATACGGTACTGAATGGACTGCTGTGTGAGGGTTGTGAGCACTATGTGCATATCCACATTGGTTTCATACATATATTTTAGGATGGCATGTAGAGTATACTGGCATACTTGGCATATTTACTCATACTGATAAACTGTTAGCATGTCTAAATTCAGTATATTGTTTATTGTATAATTTTGAGGTTCTTTCCGTCACTACTTCTGAGTTGGTGTAGTCACGTTATCCCTGCACCTTCTGTGCCGATCCAGGTGCACCGGGACCCGGTAGTGGATATTGAGCAGCTGTCAGAGTTTTCATTGGAGGTTTCGAGGTAGCAGATGGCGATCGCGACCTCGTCTTCTCTTCCTTATTCCACCTGTTGCACTTATTTTGAGACTATGTTGTCTATTTCTTCGTTCTTTATTTTTTTTTATTATAGCAGCTCATGACTGAGGGACACCGGATCCAGGGTTGGAGATTTTAATCTTTGTTTAAAATATTGTTTTTAAACTTAAGACTCTTAGTATTATCAATAAATTCATTTAAAAATCACATTTTTACTGGAAATTAAATTTAGCATAGAAACAAAGGGGCGACTTGACTGGTTCCACAACGGGCGCTATCACGACTCCAAAATCGAGTCGTGACAAGATGGTATCAGAGCGCTAGGTTAAATTGGTCTCACCAGTCGTGAGCAGGTTTAGTAGAGTCTTGCGGATCAGTACAGAGACGTCTGTACTTATCTTCGAGAGGCTACACAACCCTTAGGAAAAATCCCACATTATTGAATTCTGTCATGCGACTCTGTTGAATTCTGGAACTAAACTACTGTTGTTTTCATTCTCTCACAGATGGTGAGGACTCGTGCTACCGATCGTGGTGATCAGACACCAGCAGGACCAACTGGAAGTCGAGGCCGTTGGCAGGGGGAGGGGTGCATCCCGCTCTGCAGCCGGGGCAGTACCTGTGGACCCTTCCCTTGCTCAGGATCAGGTCCCCGCAGTTGAGATCCCAGCTGGAGAGGCTCAGGCATCGCAGTGCCCATTGTGATTCTGGGTCTTCAAGAGACCCTAGCCCAGATTTTGACTGTGTGCACCAGCTTGGCACAGGCTGTTGCCATGCCTACTACTGCTGCTACTTCTCAGGCCGGGGGAGGCACTCAGACTCCAGCTGCCCGGACACCTGAGCAGGTTACTCAGGGGATTCAGACACCAGGGATAGTTCCAGTCCAGCCGGTTGCCCCAGCCCGGGATTTTGTGGTCCCAACTTTGGCAGATGACGAGCAGCGCAAGTTAGAGAGGTTTAGTAGACTCCAGCCTCTGATTTTTAGTGGTACTGAGGGCGAGGACGCTCAGGGATTTTTGGACAAGTGTAAGAGGATCCTTTGCACAACAGGGATACTGGAGGCTAGTGGGGTCCCATTTACTACCTTCCAGTTCGCACGAGCTGCACTCGCTTGGTGTGAGGCCTATGAGAGGCGTAGACCTGCTGATGCAGCGCCCCTTACCTGGCGTCATTTCTCCATTCTATTCTTGGAAAAGTATATACCGTAGCCCTGCCGGGAGGAGCTGCCCAGGGAGTTCGAGCAGTTGCGCCAGGAGGACATGACCGTGACGCAGTATGAGATGAGGTTCTCCGAGTTGGCCAATCATGCTATTTGGCTAGTTCCCACAGATAGGGAGAGAATCAGGAGGTTCGTTGATGACCTCACTTATCAGCTTCGGATTTTTTTGACTTGGGAGAGGGTATCTGGCGCTTTTTTTGAGGAGGTGGTTGACATTGCCAGAGAGACTTAGTCGGTTCGCCGCCAGGAGAGGATCGAGAGGGAGGCCAAGAGGTCTCGAGATCTGGGCGTTTTGGTGGGGTTACTTCAGGGGTGCAGCCTCAGCCCGGGAGAGGTCGTCCATTCAAGAAGGCTCAGCCAGGTCGCTCAGGTTATCGTGGTGGATCAGTAGTTCATGATCCTCATAGTTCGTATCAGGTGCACCCATCTTTCAGTGCTCTGCCAGCTTAGAGTTCATCTTGGGCACCATCGGATCAGAGTTCATCTATGACTTGTTCTTCAAGTGGTTATCCTGGTGCTAGGGGTTCCCTTCAGTCCCCCACACCATTCTCAGAGAGAGGTTTCTTTGAGTGTGGAGATATGGGCAATATTAAGAGGTTTTGTCCTTGTCTTGCGAGAGGTACTTATCAACAGAGGAGTCAGCTCGCGGTTTCAGACTCAGTAGCTGCATCGCCCGCCCACGCAGCTAGAGGTGGGGGTCAGGCAGGTAGGGGTCTCCCTAGAGGGGGAGGTAGATCCAGTGGTGATCAGGCCCGATTTTATGCATTTTCAGCCAGACCGGATGGGATGGCTTCTGATGCCGTGCTCCCAGGTATTGTTTCAGTCTGTCACGAGAAACTTAAGTTTTTAATTGATTCCTGTTTTTTATATTCACATGTTCATCATATTTTAGCCCATTCTCTGGATATTCCCCGTGAGTCTTTTGTTACATCTGTTGATGTGCACGCCCTTGTGGGTGATGTTGTTGTTACAGATCGCGTGTGTCGGTCGTGTGTGGTACCTATTGGGGGTCTGGAGACTCGGGTGGATGTGCCATTTCTAAGTATGGTCGGTTTTGACGTAGTTTGATCAAATAAATGATGATACTTTTAGGTATGACTTGATGTAGGTGTTTTGCACCGAATCAGATTGTTTGACTCCGTAGAGCTATTGTGAGAGTGTTAGTTAATGGCTATTGGGTTTGTCTATGCTACAGGATGATCTAGGGGTTACCCGTCCCTGCTTCGGGGAGCGGCGACTCGTTGGTTTTAGGCACACATGGTGCGGTTCTGTTGTGGTCGTCTAGAGGATTTGATTAAGGAAAAGTAGCTGGGTATCATAGATTTTGGACGTCTGAGTTGTGTTCTTTCAGATTCGTGTGATTTGGTTTAGGTGTATACGGTGTGTGGAGGCATGATTCTAATCTTGTAGATATTCTAACGTGGAATTTGGGTTCTAAGGCGTAGGAATTAGGTTGGATATAGTGGTATTCGAATGTGTTGTATTATTAGATTGATGCGGGGTAGGGTGACATAAAGTATCCCCGGGTATGTGCATGGTAAGGTTATTCAGCGGTTGATGGCTTTTGGAACAACTCTTGGCACGTTCGAGCACAGACATTTGTTTAAGAGGGGGAGAATGTAACGACCCGGTCGGTCGTTATGTAGAATCTGCATCTATATTTACTGTAATTGCCTCGTCATAGCTTGGTTAAACTGTTCTTGATGTGTTGAGTTGGTAGGCTCAGAATCGGAATAATTATAACGAGAATTTAGTCACTTAGTCTTTAAAAATAGCCTTAGAGTTGGAAAAGTCAACTGAGAGTTGACTTATTGGTAAACAACCCCGGAAGGAGGATTTTATGGCTCGGGTAGCTTCGTTAGGTGATTTTGGACTTTGAAGTTTGTTCGGAATATTTTTTTGAGGACCGGTGTAGAATTAAGCTTGAATTGGCGAAAGTTAGTTTATGGTGATTTCCTGTCGGCAGTGGAAAACAGGCTAACGGGGTCGGAATGGAATTCTTGAAGTTGGAACAGGTTTGCACTGTCATTTTGGATATGTCTGCAAAATTTCAAGTCAATCGGAGTTGTTTTGGATAGTTCAACATCGTTGGTGGATTTTAAAAATTTCAAAGTTCCTAGGCTTGAATTTGATGTGATTTTGGTGTTTTGATGTTATTTTTAGTGTTTCGGAAGTGCACCTAAGTTTTAATGATCATATATGATATGTGGGTATATTTGGTTGGGGTCCCGAGGGGCTCGGGATTGATTTCGGATGGTTAACGGGAAGTTCGGAGTTGGTAATTTGCCCCAAACAGCTGCTGGTGTGAATTCACTGTTGTTTCCGCACCTGCGGATGTTTGATCGCAGGTGCGGGCCCGCATGAGCAGAATGTGTGTCGCATGTGCGGAGTTAGGACGTTTAATGAAAAGTTTAAGGTGCGGTTGATTTGACTACAGGTGCGAGACATGGGCCGCGGGTGCGGAACCCCTGGGCAGAAAGTATAAATTAAAACCCTCCGCGACCATTAGACCTTTTAACACCATTTTTGAACGGGAAAAGAGCTTGGAGGCGATTTTTGAAGAGGGAAAATCAGTGTTCTTCGTTGAGGTAAGTATTTTGGACCTTAAAACTCGATTATAGGTGATTAAGGAACATAATCTCAGTGTTTAATTCATGAAAAATCAGTAGAAAAAGGTGGAGTTAGGGCTTTAGATTATGAGACCTTTAGGGGTCGATTTGAGGGGTCAAACGAACTCCGATTTTAGAGTTCTTTAGATGTACGGACTCGTGAGATGATGAAGAACACTTTGGCATAAAATTTGTTGATTTCCAAGATGCGGGCCCGGGGGGCCGGGTTTTGAGCTAAATTTGGTACTTTTCAATTGGAATTCATTTTAAGCATAATTTGATGATAAAAATCTGAACTTGGTAGATTTGGATCACCCGGATGCCGAATTTAGAGGCAAAGGCGCCGCGGAATAGTATTTTAGCCGGTTTTGAGGTAAGTAACGTTTCCAAACTTGGTTCTGAGGGTTCGAAACCCCGAGCTAAATGATTTAGGACTATAATTGAGGTGACGTACATGCCAAGTGGCGGGCGTGCACCAATTATTTGTGTCCTGGCTTATCCCATGGCACCTCTTAGTGATGATTCACTGATGATATCTATGATTCTGTTAATGTGGTATTTGTGAACCTGTTAGAAATCATGTTAAGTGTAAATGCTAGGCTTCACGCCGAAAATGCTGAGACCCGAGTGGTCGTATATTACTGTCTCATTTTGTGATTAATTTATTCCAAATACTCAGTCCTGTTATAGCATACCACTTAATATCTCAGTCTCAGCATTGTTAATTATATGCATACTTATCATTGTGTCGGGCTAATGGAGGCATCTGTGATACATGTGAGTGAGACTGAAGAGTAATGACTGAGTGAGGCCGAGAGCCTGTTATTGAGACAATTATGAGATCGGACTTCACAACGCAACGACATTAAATCATGCCTTCGTAGGCTTGATATGGCGCTTGGGCCACTAGGGCCCCTCCGTAGTCTTTACACCTCCAGTGAGCGCATTGATGTGATGGATGGATCTTCCCTTGACATGGATCTTGTCCGAAGTTGATGTTATGTGAGGGATGGATCGTCTCTGGATATGGATCTTGTCCGAGTGTTGTATTCCGGAGATGAACTTTCTCCGTGGGACTGGATTGGCCTTTTTCCTCAGTAGGGAGTGAATACGGTCACCAATGATTACGTACATTCTGGGATGGACTTTTCCCTGGGCCTGAGAGCCATATACGGTACTGAGTGGACTGTTGTGTGAGGGTTGTGAGCACTATGTGCATATCCACATTGGTTTCATACATATATTTTATGATGGCATGTAGAGTATACTGGCATACTTGGTATATTTACTCATCCTGATAAACTGTTAGCATGTCTAAATCCTGTATATTGTTTATTGTATAATTTTGAGGTTTTATCCGTCACTACTTCTCAGCCCATAGTTTGGGTTCATTACTTTTGAGTTGGTGTACTCACGTTACCCCCTGCATCTTGTGTGCAGATCCAGGTACACCGGGACCCAGTAGTGGATATTGAGCAGCTGTCAGAGTTTTCATTGGAGTTGTCGAGGTAGAAGCTGGCGATCGCGACCTCGTCTTCTCTTCCTTATTCCACCTGTTGCACTTATTTTGAGACTATGTTGTCTATTTCTTCATTCTTTATTTTTTTTTATTATAGCATCTCATGACTGAGGGACACCGGATCTGGGGTTGGAGATTTTAATCTTTGTTTCAAATATTTTTTTTAAACTTCAGATTCTTAGTATTATCAATAAATTCATTTAAAAATTGCATTTTTACTGGAAATTGAATTTAGCTTAGAAACAAAGGGGCGGCTTGCCTGGTTCCACGACAGGCGCAATCACGACTCCTAAATCGGGTCGTGACAAGATGGTGTGAGAGATATAGGTTAAATAGGTCTCACCAGTCATGAGCAGGTTTAGTAGAGTCTTGCGGATCGGTACGGAGACGTCTGTACTTATCTTCGAGAGGCTAGAGAACCCTTAGGAAAAATCCCACATTATTGAATTCTGTCGTTCGACTCTATTAAATTCTGGAACTAAACTTCTGTTGTTTTCATTCTTTCACAGATGGTGAGGACTCGTGCCACCGATCATGGTGATGAGACACCAGCAGGACCAGCTGGTGGTCGAGGCTGTAGTCGAGGTCGTGGGAGGGAGGGGTGCAGCCTGCTCAGCAGCCAGGGAAGTACCTGTGGACCCTCCCACTGCTCAGGATCAGGTCCCCATAGTTGAGATCCCAGCGGGAGAGGCTCAGGCACCCGTAGTGCCCATTGTGATTCCGAGTCTTCAAGAGACCCTAGCCCAGATTTTGACGGTGTGCACCAGCCTGACACAGGTCGTTGCCATGCCTACTACTACTGCTACTTCTCAGGCTAGGGGAGGCACCCAAAATCCAGCTGCCCGGACACCTGAGCAGGTTACTCAGGGGCTTCAAACACCGGGGACAGTTCCAGTCCAGTCGGTTGCCCCAACCCAGGATTTTATGGTCCCAGCTTTGGCAGATGACGAGTAGCGCAAGTTAAATAGGTTTAATAGACTCTAGCCTCCGATTTTTAGTGGTACTGAGAGCGAGGATGCCCAGGTCTTTTTGGACAAGTGTCGGAGGATCCACCGCACAACAGGGATACTGGAGGCTAGTGGGGTCCCATTTACTACCTTCCAGTTCGCAGGAGCTGCACTCGCTTGGTGGGAGGCCTATAAGAGGCGTAGACCTGCTGATGCAGCGCTCTTTACCTGGCGTCAGGTCTCCATTCTATTCCTGGAAAAGTATATATTGCAGTCCCGCATGGAGGAGTTGCGTAGGGAGTTCGAGCAGTTGCGCCAGGAGGACATGACCGTGATGCAGTATGAGATGGGGTTCTCCGAGTTGGCCCGTCATGCTATTTGTCTAGTTCCCACGGATAGGGAGAGAATCAAGAGGTTTGTTTGATGACCTCACTTATCTGCTTCAGATATTTCTGACTAGGGAGAGGGTATCTGGCGCTTCTTTTGAGGAGGTGGTTGACATTGCCAGAGAGATTGAGTCGGTTTGACGCCAGGAGCGGATCAAGAGGGAGGCCAAGAGGTCTCGAGGATCTGGGAGTTTTGGTTGGGTTCCTTCAGGGGGGCATCTTCAGTTGGCAGAGGCCGTCCATTCAGACAGGCTCAGCCAGGTCGCTCAGGTTATCATGGTGGATCAGTTGGTCAGGATCCTCATAGTTCGCATCAGGTGCACCCATCTTTCAGTGCCTTGCCAGCTCAGAGCTCATCTTGGGCACCATCGGTTCAGATTTCATCTATGCCTGGTTTTTCCAGTGATTATCCTGGTGCTAGAGGTTCCATTCAGTCCTCAGCGCCATTCTCCAAGAGAGGTTGCTTTGAGTGTGGAGATGTGGGCCATATTAAGAGGTTTTGTCCTCGTCTTTCAAGAGGTACTTATCAGCAGAGGAGTCAGCTCGCGGTTTCAGACTCAGTAGATGCACCTCCTACCCAGGCAGCTAGAGGTGGGGGTCAGGCAGGTAGGGGTCGCCCTAGAGGGGGAGGTCGATCCGGTGGTGACCAAGCCCGATTTTATGCATTTTCAGCTATACCGGATGAGATGGCTTCTGATGCCATGATCCCAGGTATTGTTTCAGTCAGTCATGAGAAGCTTAAGTTTTTAATTGATTCCGGTTTTTCATATTCACATGTTCATCATATTTTAGCCCATTCTCTAGATACGCCCCGTGAGTCTTTTGTTACATCTGTTCCTGTGCTGGCCCTTGTGGGTGATGTTGTCTTTATGGACCGCGTGTTTCGGTCGTGTGTTGTACCTATTGGGGGTCTGGAGACCCGGGTGGATGTGCCATTTCTGAGTATGGTCGATTTTGACGTAGTTTGATCAGATAGATGATGATACTTTTAGGTATGACTTGATGTAGGTGTTTTGCACCGAATCAGATTGTTTGACTCTGTAGAGCTATTGTGAGGGTATCAGTTAATGGCTATTGGGTTTGTCTGTGCTCCGGGATGATCTAAGGGTTACCCGTCCCTGCTTCTGGGAGCGGCGACTAGTTGGTTTTAGGCACACATGGTGCGGTTCTGTTGTGGTCATCAAGAGGGGTTGATTAAGGCAAAGTAGCTGGGTATAATAGAGTTTGGACGTATGAGTTGTGTTCTTTCAGATTCGTGTAATTTGGTTCAGGTGTATACGGTGTGTGGAGGCGTGATTCTAATCTTGTAGATGAGTTCTGACGTGGAATTTGGGTTCTAAGGCGTATGAAATAGGTTGGATATAGTGTCATTCAAATGTCTTGTATTATTAGATCGATGCGGGGTAGGGTGACGTGGGGTCACCACGGGTGTGCGCATGGTAAGGTTATTCAGCGGTTGATGGCTTTTGGAACAACTCTTGGCACGTTCGAGGACAAACGCTTGTTTAAGAGGGGGAGAATGTAACGACCCGGTCGGTCGTTACGTAGAATCTGCATTTATATTTACTATTATTGCCTCTTCATAGCTTGGTTAAACTATTCTTGATGTGTTAGAGTTGGTAGGCTCGGAATCGGAATAATTATAATGAGAATTTAGTCACTTAGTCTTTAAAAATAGCCTTAGAGTTTGAAAAGTCAACTGAGAATTGACTTATTGGTAAACAACCTCGGAAGGCGGATTTTATGGCTTGGGTAGCTTTGTTAGGTGATTTGGGACTTAGAAGTGTATTCGGAATATTTTTGTGAGGACCAGTGTAGAATTAGGCTTGAATTGGCGAAAGTTAGTTTATGGTGATTTCCGGTCGGCAATGGAAAATAGGATATCGGGGTCGGAATGGAATTCTGGAAGTTGGAACAGGTTCGTAATGTCATTTTGGATATGTCTGCAAAATTTCAGGTCAATCGGAGTTGTTTTGAATAGTTCGGCATCGTTGGTGGATTTTAAAAACTTCAAAGTTCTTAGGCTTGAATTTGATGTGATTTTGGTGATTTGATGTTATTTTTAGTGTTTCGGGAGTGCAACTAAGTTTGAATGATCATATATGCTATGTGGGCATATTTTTTTGGGGTCCCAAGGGGCTCGGGATTGATTTCGGATAGTTAACGGGAAGTTCAGAGTTGGAAATTTGCAGCAAACAACTACTGGTGTGAATTCACTGTTGTTTCCGCACCTGCGGATGTTTGATCGTAGGTGCGAGCCCGCAGGAGCGGAATGTGTGTTGAAGGTGCGGAGTTAGCCATTTAATGAAATGTCGCAGGTGCGGTTCATTTGACTGTAGGTGCGAGACATGGGACGCAGGTGCGGAACCCATGGGCAGAAAGTATAAAATAAAACCCTCCGCGACCATTACACCTTTTAACACCATTTTCGAACGGGAAAAGAGCTTGGAGGCGACTTTTGAAGAGGAAAAATCAGTGTTCTTCGTTGAGGTAAGTATTTTGGACCTTAAAACTCGATTATAGGTGATTAAGGAACATAATCTCAGTGTTTAATTCATGAAAAATCAGTAGAAAAAAATAGAGTTAGGGCTTTAGATTATGAGACTTTTAGGGGTCGATTTGAGGGGTCATACGAACTCCGATTTTAGCATTCTTTATATGTACGGACTCGTGAGATGATGAAGAACAGTTTGATATAAAATTTGTCGAGTTCCGAGATGCGGGACCGGGGGTCGGATTTTGGCTAATTTCGGGTTTTGAGCTAAATTTGGTACTTTTCAATTGGAATTCATTCCTTAAGCATAATTTGATGATAAAAATCTGAACTTGGTAGATTTGGAGCATTAAGAGGCCGAATTTAGAGGCAAAGGCACTGCTGAATATTATTTTAGCCGGTGTTGAGGTAAGTAACGTTTCCAAACTTGGTTCTGAGGGTTCGAAACCCCGAGCTAAATGATTTATGACTATAATTGAGGTGACGCACATGCCAAGTGACGGGCGTGCAGGCGTGCACCGAGTATTTGTGGCCTGGCTCATCCCATGGCACCGCTTAGTGATGATTTCCTGATGATATCTGTGCTTCTATTAATGTGGTAATTGTGAACCTGTTAGAAATCATGTTAAGTGTAAATGCTAGGCTTCACGCCGCAATGCTGAGACCCGAGTGGTTGTATATTACCGTCTCATTTTGTGATTAATTGATTCCATATAATCAGTCCTGTTATAGCATACCACTTCATATCTTAGTCTCAGTATTGTTAATTATATACATACTTATCATTGTGTTGGGCTGATGGAGGCATCTGTCATCCATGTGAGTGAGACTGAAGAGTAATGACTGAGTGAGGCCGAGAGCCTGTTATTGAGACAGTTATGAGATTGGATTGCACACGCAGCGATATTAAATCATGCTTTTGTTGGATTGATATGGCGCTTGGGCCACTAGGGCCCCTCCGGAGTCTTTACACCCCCAGTGAGCGCATTAATGTGGGGGATGGATCTTCCCTGGACATGGATCTTGTCCGAATGTTGTATTCCGGAGATGGACTTTCTCCGTGGGGCTGGATTGGACTTTTTCCTCAGTACGGAGTGATTACGATCACCAATGATTACGTACATTCCAGAATGGACTTTTCCCTGGTCCTGAGAGCCATATACGGTACTGAGTGGACTGCTGTGTGAGGGTTGTGAGCACTATGTGCATATACACATTGGTTTCATAAATATATTTTATGATGGCATGTAGAGTATACTGGCATACTTGGCATATTTACTCATCCTGATAAANGGGGGATGGATCTTCCCTGGACATGGATCTTGTCCGAAGTGGATGTTATGTGAGGGATGGATCGTCCTTGGACATGGATCTTGTCCGAATGTTGTATTCCGGAGATGGACTTTCTCCGTGGGGCTGGATTGGACTTTTTCCTCAGTACGGAGTGATTACGATCACCAATGATTACGTACATTCCAGAATGGACTTTTCCCTGGTCCTGAGAGCCATATACGGTACTGAGTGGACTGCTGTGTGAGGGTTGTGAGCACTATGTGCATATACACATTGGTTTCATAAATATATTTTATGATGGCATGTAGAGTATACTGGCATACTTGGCATATTTACTCATCCTGATAAACTGTTAGCATGTCTAAATTCTGTATATTGTTTATTGTATAATTTTGAGGTTTTGTCCGTCACTACTTCTCAGCCCATAGTTTGGGTTCGTTACTTCTGAGTTGGTGTACTCACGTTACTCCCTGCACCTTGTGTGCAGATCCAGGTACACCGGGACCCGGTAGTGGATATTGAGCAGCTGTCAGAGTTTTCAATGGAGTTGTCGAGGTAGCAGCTGGCGATCGCGACCTCGTCTTCTCTTCCTTATTCCACCTGTTGCACTTATTTTGAGACTATGTTGTCTATTTATTCATTCTTTATTTTTTTATTATAGCAGCTCATGACTGAGTGACACCGGATCCGGGGTTGGAGATTTTAATCTTTGCTTTAAATATTGTTTAAACTTCAGACTCTTAGTATTATCAATAAATTCGTTTAAAAATCGCATTTTTACTGGAAAGTGAATTTAGCTTAGAAACAAAGGGGCGACTTTCCTGGTTCCATGACAGGCGCCATCACGACTCCGAAATCGGGTCGTGACATTGTCACCGGGTAGTACCTTATAGTCATTGTATTTTTTAATCTAGTATTTTTGATGGCAGTGTGTATCACTATATATCATTGTATATCATGTCATCTGTTTATTGATGGAAAAGTTTATATCCTTGTCACAGGTGTAACACTCCGTACATTCAGACTAGGTGTGGATATGTTAAATGGGTATTAATTTAATATTTTAGACATGAGCAGTTCTATTGGGATGAGTATGGGTGGAAATAGTTGTTTTGGAATCAAGACGGAGACTGAGGTGCATAAGATTCGATAAAATCGACTGAGTTTACAAATGGTTTGTCTTGAATCAGGATTTTAGAGAAAATGTGTAAGGAATTTGGGAAAACTAAAAACATAAATGTTGTAGGCCTTTGAAATAGGTTTCCAACAATATATTGTAGAGACCTAACATATCTCTGCGCAAAAAGTTATATGTGTTTTACAGAGCAGTGTGCAATATGCACGTTCAGGTGCGCGGGGGTGCACCCAGGTGGTCATATTTAAAGCCTTACTTCGTCTCCCACATCCCAAAACACAAAAACTTGCTCTATAAAAGAAAGCTCTCAAGAACCTAACTTCTTAAAGGTTCCTCCACCATCCAAGGTAAGTTACAATAGAGATTCTAAGTTGATTTCAGTTCTCCAACACCTTATTAACATGGGTAAACCTTCCAAATCATTAGATATTTATTGGGGAATCATTGTTGAGAGAAGAAACCCCGGAACTCGAATTCAAGAGGATTAAACTTAAAAAAGGTAATGTCTTCACCCTCTAATTGATTATACCATTGGAGTAATGATTATAGAATCTATGTTCATGAGATATGAGTTGATGGATTTGATAGAAAATCATGAACAATTATAGGTTTGGTTTGTTGATTGTTGACCATTGGTTAATGGTGTTGTTTATCTTATGGGTGAAGAAGAATTATATTGATTATAAGAAATTTGAGATTTTAAAATTTATCTAGGAGCAATAGAATGTTGGGTGTATAAACACAATTAATAAGGCTATGAAGCTTTATGCCACCAAGTGTTTGAGAAAATACCTAAGTGACCAAAACATGAGTATTATTGCTAATATGGAATCCGTTTGACTTTGTATTGATATAGATTAAAGTTGAAAGGGTTGGCGAATATTGTACTACGCTTAACAGCGGCAAGTTAAGGTATGTGAGGCTAAATCTCTATGTTTGGGAATGTTAATAGTTCTCCCTACACCATGTTTCTTTTGCGATGTTACTAATTGCCTTAGAAGTATAGTTAAGGCTAGTTCCTCGAGTAGTTGCAGAACTTCTATTATCTAGCTCCATAATTCATTCATGACTTTTATTTGGAACGTTGTGAGCTTAGTGCGTAATCAATATAGACTTGGGTTTGATGCCCATGGGTCTCAGTCTAGATTACTCAGCATGTCATAAACATTTGAAGTTTCAATTTTCATAATCAGTTCAACAATACTAGTCTTATTAAGTATTCTAGTATCATGTAACTCAATATGATTCAGTATTTCAGCATCACATAATGCAGTATGATTCTCAGTTCATGAATTTAAATCCCTGAATGTTGAACACCTATATTTGAGACTGAGGTTGTAGTTTATATGCTTTATGCATGTTTGGGCTTGAGGCTGTAGTTTATGCTTTATGTATGTTTGGGCATGAGGCTGTAGTTGATTCTTTATGCATTTTCGGGCCTCAGGCCGTAGTTATGTATACGTATACTTGGGCTTGAGGTCGTAGCTTGTGCACATATATTGGGCTCGAGGCCGTAATTTATTCAGATAAGCAGACTGTTAATTATTCAGAAGATGGATTATTCATGTCCTTACTTCCTTTGTTCAGTTCAGTTATCCGTTATCATTTCAGTTATGAGTTATCATTTCAATTATCAGTTCAATTATCAAATATCAGTTATCAATTATCAGCTATCATTCCAGCTTAAGTTTCATTAGTTATCAATTATCAATTCTTAGTTTCAGTTTCAACATTAATAATTCTTTCTTTCAGTTGCCTTACATACCGGTGCAATTCAAATGTACTGACGTCCCTTTTGCCCAGGGCCTGCATCTCACGATGCAGATAATAATTTACAGGTTGGCGATTTAGAGCGCTAGGATTCTCGTACCAGCTATTTGGTGATCCCCAGTTCTTTCGGGGCATTATCATTACCTTACAGTATTCAATATTTTCAGATAGTGAGTGTTTTTAGTATTTTATTAGAGGCTTCATAGACTAGAGTAACAGTTAGACAGAGTCGCAGACTTTCCATGTTAAGCTATGTTGGCTCCAAATATGTTTCCGAATTGTATTAGTATTTCCGCACTTTGATTTATATCATCCAAACTTTCAGTATATCAGCATGTGTTAGTTTATCTTCCAGATTCAGTATGTTATGATATCACATGTTGACTCAACCAGTCAGTTGGTTCGCTCGATCGCATGTTGTCAGGCACCGGGTGCCGTGTTACGTCCAGGCCAAGGTTCAGGGCGTGACAATAGGTACTGCCTATTTGTGTTTTTTAAGTCTCCGAGCTTGAAAAAAAGAAAACTTTTCAAGTTCAGAAATTTCAGCAAACTGCACTCATGCCTGCTGAAAGAAAGATCTTACACACAATGTCAAACTACTACAAAACTCATCGGAAGACTTCTGATAGACAAGTATAAAGATCCAAAAATAATATACACTGCTAATGAAATAATTGGAGACATGAACATGTAGTATAGTCTTAATGTGACATATATGCAAGTATGGAGATCTAAGAAATATGCAGTTCAACTACTGAGAGGGAACCCGAGAGAATCATATGAAAAACTGCCAAGCTACTTTTATATGCTGGTTCTTACAAATCCTATGTTGGTGGTAAGTTTGAAAAAAATAGAGGAAGACCTGTTCATGTATGCTTTTGTTGCACTATATCCATCTATAAAAGGGCGACAATATTTCAAATCAGTTGTTGTTGTAGACGGAACCTTTCTTAAATCGACATATAGAGGAACATTATTGATAAAATCCACACAAGATCCGACAGGTATTGTAAATGAGGTTGCATTTACTTTTGCTGTTGCTACATTTTACCTGTTAATTTATTTGTAGCAGTTATTGATTTTCTTTAATGGAATTTACCTGTTTATTTTAAATTGTGATAATGAAATAATTGAATTGTTTTACTTAGCTCGTCACTACTGCTCAGTTCCTTAATTATTTCTATTACTACTGAGTCGGTTGTACTCATACTACACCCTGCACTTTATGTGCAGATCCGGGTGAGTTAGAGGGCGGCGATTGTTGAGTTCAGGCCGGCTATCTTTGGAGACTACAAGGTAGTTGCTAGCGTCCGCATGACCTTGTTACTGCTTTTATCATCTATTTCTTCTCTTGGACAGTTAGACAGTTTATATATATCTTAGTTCATAGATTTAGACGCTCGTGACTTAGTGACACCCCGATGTTTGGGTCTCATTTCCGTATTTTCAATATTATATTTAGAGTTGATTTAGTTTATGAAAAGTTTAAATATTGGAAATGCTTTATTAATTTCTTATAATCGATTTAGTAGTAATATTTTGGGAAATAGGCTTTCCTTGTAACACGATAGGTTCCATTACGACCATGGTTAGATTTGGGGTCGTGACAGAACCTTTGTTAAATCGACATAGAGAGGAACATTATTGATAACATCCACACAAGATCCAGCAGGTAAAAATAACATTATTGATATATATATATATATATATATACACTCACATATGTTTATATGATTCAATTTATCAGGTAGTATCATACCACTCACATATGCCATAGTAGATTAAGAGAATAATGCTTCCTGGGAGTGGTTTTTCGCAAGGTTCAATGATGAATTTGGGGAAAGGAAGGGAATATGCATAGTCACAAACATGCATGAAGGCATTAAAAATTCAGCGGCAACATTGTATCCACAAGTACCTCACCGTGCCGCCTTTATATGAAATCTATGGAATAATGTAAAAAAAAATTACAAGAAGAACGATTTGCAGCTCAAAGACGTATTCTTTGCTATGACCAAAGCATACACAGTTGAAAAGTTTGATTACCACATGGAAGAGGTAGAGAGAAATGATAAGAGGTTCAAATATTACTTAATCAATGTTGGGTATGAAAGATGGTCCAAAGCACATTCCACTATCAACATAACACTGGCAATGACTTCAAACATTGCATAGTCGCTCAATGCAACGCTCAAGGATGCTAGGGAACTCCCAGTACTGCCTTTGCTGGAAACAAAAGAATGCAATAGAGTCATTTAATGATTTTGAAAAAAATATGATACAATGCTGATGGACAATCTCGAATTGTCACATCGGATGGAGGTATCACTAGAATCTGTAGATACTTGTGCACTTGGCAGTAAAGGAAAAATTCTATTTTAAGGTGCATAGATAAAGTGAAAGCAGGTATCAAAATATTTATTGTATAATTATGTATCGCAATGTATATTGTAGTAGATATTACAAGCATACTTATGAAAAAAATAAGTTGTTGCTTGTAAGTATGTTGTTGTACACTTTTAAGTTGTGGTTTTCACCGTGTAGTACCGTATAGTCATTGTATTTTTTCATCTAGTATTGTTTATGGCAGTGTGTATCACTATATATCATTGTATTTCATGTCATCTGTTTATTTATGGAAAAGTTTATATCTTTGTCGCAGGTGTAACACCCCGTACATTCAGATTAGGTGTGAATATGTTAAATGGGTATTAATTTAATATTTTAGACAAGTGAAGTTATATTGGGATGAGTATAGGTGAAAATAGTTATTTTGGAATCAAGACGGAGAGTGAGGTGCATAAGATTCGATAAAATCGACTGAGTTTACAAAAGGTTTATCTTGCAGCAGAATGTAGTGAAAACCTATAAGGAATTTGGGAAAACTTAAAACATAAAAGTTGTAGGCTTTTAAAATATATTTCCAACAATATATTGTAGATATCGAACGGATCTTTTTGCAAAAGGTTATGTGTGTTTTACAAAACAATGCACAATATGCATGTTCAGGTGCGCGGTCAGGCCTTCAGGTGCGCGGGTGCACCCGGGTGGTAATTTTTAAAGCCCTATTTCGTCCCCCAAATCCCAAAACACAAAAACTTACTCTAGAAAAGGAATCTCTCAAGAACCTAACTCCTTAAAGGTCCCTCCACCATCCACGGTAATATCTAATGGTGATTCTAAGTTGATTTCAATTCCCCAACACCTTATTAACATGGGTAAAGCCTCCAAATAATTAGATATTCGATTGGAGCATAATTGTTTAGAGAAGAAACCCTATAACTCGAATTCAAGAGGATTGAACTTCAAAAAGGTAATGTCTTCACCCTCTAATTGATTATACCATTGGAGTAATGATTTGTAACGACCCGGCCGGTCGTCCTGAGAGTTTAGCCCGTTTCTCCCATTTCTGCTTCATTGCTTGTGTGGTTCATCTCTTTTGTGTGACGTTGGGTTTGTTGGCTCGGGTTCAGAGTGGTCATGGTGAGAAATGAGACACTTAGTCTCTTAAGTTGGCCTTATAGTTAGAAAAGTCAACCGGAAGTTGATTATTGGGTAAACGACCTCGGAATGTAGATATTTTGGCTCGGATAGCTTCATTAGGTGATTTGGGACTTAGGGGTGTGTTCAGAATGTGGTTTTGATGTCCGGAGTAGAACTAGGCTTGAATTGGCGAAATTGAGTTTTTGGCGATTTCCGGTCGGCAGTGGAAAATTAGCTATCGGGGTCGGAATGGAATTCCGAAAGTTGGAGCAGGTTCTAGTGTCATTCTGGATGTGTGCGAAAATTTTTAGATCATTCGGACGAGGTTTGGTTAGTTTCGGCATCATTGGTGAATTTCAGAAGTTTGAATATCTTTAGGCTTGAATCATGGTTGATTTGGTTCTTCGATGTTATTTTGGATTTTCCGAGAGTTTGACTAAGTCCGGCTGATCACTTATGACTTGTTTGTATTTTTGGTTGGGGTCCCGAGGGCCTCGGGTTGAGTTCGGATGGGTAATGACATGTTTTTTGGCATTTTGGAGTTACTGGTGTGAAGCTTTCTAGTGTTTCCGCACCTACGGATAGGGAACCGCAAGTGCGGGACCACAGAAGCAAAAATGGGATCGCAGATGCGGAGTTGGGCCCTCGGGAGGAAAATCGCAGATGCGATTGTGGGGAGGCATATGCGGGACCGCACGTGCGATGCCTGGGCCGCAGATGCGGTAATTTGGGGCCATTAATGAAATCGCAGATGCGATTGTCTGGGCCGCAGAAGCGGTCCGCAGATGCAGAAAAATGGGCCGCAGGTGCGAGATGGCTGAGCAGAAAGTATATAAGGAGGACTTAGCAAATTTTTGTCATCCTTCCACCATTTTTATACGGGTTTGAAACTTTTTGAAGGATTTTGAAGGAGGAAATCAAGAGAACTTCGTGGAGGTAAGATTTTTGAACCAAAAACTCATTTATATATGACTAATAGACTGATTAGTGGTGAAATTGTGGGAAATTAGTACCTAAAATTGGGTAATTAGGACTTGTAATTAGAGACTTTAAAATGTGGATTTGAGGGGCTATTTGAGGTTCGATTTGATGTTCTTGGTATGTATAGACTCGTGGGAGGATGAGGATTCTCGTGATATAAATTTTATCGTATTCCGAGACGTGGGCTCGGGGGTCGGGTTTGGCCAATTTCGGGATTTTTGGGTGAATTAGATAATTTTCGAGTGGGCTTCATTTGTTAGCATATATTAATGATGTAAATCCGTTTTTTGGTAGATTTTGAGCAATCAGAGGATGATTCTAGAGGCAAAGGCATTGAGGTCTAGGATTGTAGCCGGTTTTGAGGTAAGTAATGTTTCCAAACTTGGTTGTGAGGGTTCGAAACCCCGAGCTATATGATTTATGACTATAATTGAGGTGATGGACATGCCAAGTGGCAGGCTTGCGGGCGTGCACCGAGTATTTGTGGCCTGGCTCATCCCATGGCATTGTCCAGTAGCTATTACTGATCGATATTCGCACTTCTATTAATGTGGTAATTGTGAACCTGTTAGAAATCATGTTAAGTACAAATGCTAGGCTTCACGCCGAAAATGCTGAGACCCGAGTGGTCGTATATTATTGTCTCATTTTGTGATTTATTTGATTCCATATACTTAGTCCTGTTATAACATATTATTTCATACCTCAGTCTCAGTATTGTTAATTATATGCATATTTATCATTGTTTCGGGCTGATTTATGCATCTGTGATCCATGTGAGTGAGACTGGAGAGTAATGACTGAGTGAGGCCGAGAGCTCGTTATTGATACAGTTATGAGATCGTACTGCACACTGCAGCGATACTTAAATCATGCCTTCGTTGGATTGATATAGAGCTTGGGCCACTAGGGCCCCTCCGGAGTCTTTACACCCCCAATGAGCGCATTGATATTTGAGGGGTGGATCTTCCCTGGGCATGGATCTTTTTCGAAGTTGAGGTTATGTGAGGGATGGATCGTCCCTGGACATGGATCTTGTCCGAGTGTGGTGTTTCAGAGATGGACCTTCTCCGTAGGGCTGGATTAGCCTTTTTCCTCAATACTGAGTGACTACGGTCACCGATGATTATGTACATTCCGGGATGGACTTTCCCTGGGCCTGAGAGCCATATACGGTATTGAGTTGACTGCTGTGTGAGGGTTGTGAGCACTATGTGCATATCCACACTGGTTTCATACTTTTTTTTATGATGGCATGTAGAGTATACTGGCATACTTGGCGTATTTACTCATTCTGATAAACTGTTAGCATGTCTAGTTTCTGTATACTGTCTATTGTAAATTTTGAGGTTTAATCCGTCACTACCTCTCAGCCCATAGTTTGGGTTCGTTACTTCTTAGTTGGTGTACTCACGTTACCTCAAGCACCTTGTGTGTAGATCCAGGTACACCGGGACCCGGTAGTGCATACTGAGCAGCTGTCAGAGTTTCATCGGAGTCGTCGACATAGCAGCTGGCGATCGCGACCTTGTCTTCTCCTTCTTTATCCTCCTGTTGCACTTTTATTTTTACAAACTATGTTGTTTATTCCCGCATTTCCATTTTTTTCATTATGATGTTATAGTAGCTCGTGATTGAGTGACACTAGATCCGGGGTTGGTTTTGGAATTATTCTTTAAATGTTATCTTAAGTTTTCAGACGGATTATTATCAGTATTAAATTTTAAAATTTAAAATTTTCTGGAAAGTAAAGTTAGATTCAACGAAATGTGTGGCTTGCCTAATTCCACGACAGGCGCCATCACGACTAAGGATTTGGGGTCGTGACAAATTGTATCATATCTCTAGGTTACATAGGTCTCGTGATTCATGAGCAGGTTTAGTAGAGTCTTGCGGATCGGTACGGAGACGTCTGTACTTATCTTTGAGAGGCTACGGAACCCTTAGAAAAAATCTCTCATTCTTAAATTCTGTTGTGCGAATCTGTTGATTTATGGAACTAAACTTCTGTTGTTTCATTCTCTCACAGATGGTGAGAACTCGCGCTACCGATCAGGGTGATCAGACACTAGCTGGATTGGCAAGGGGTCGAGGCCGTGGTCGAGGCCATGGCCGAGGAAAGGGTGTAGGCCGCGCAGCAGACGGGACAACACCTGTGGACCCTCCTACTATTCAGAACCAGGTTCACGCTGTCGAGATTCCAACGGGAAAGGCTCAGGCACCGACAGTGCCTATTGTGATTCCGGGTCTTCAGGAGACCCTTGCTCAGATTCTGACTGTGTGCACCAGTCTTGCACAAGCAGTCACTACGTCTACTACTGCCGCTACTTCTCAGGCCGGGGGATGCACTCAAACTCTAGCTGCCCGGACATTTGAGCAGGTTACCCAGGTGCTTCAGAAACCAGGGGCAACTCCAGTCTAGCCGGTTGCCCCGGCTCAGGATTTTGTGCTCCCAGCTTTGGCAAATGATGAGCAACGCAGGTTGGAGAGGTTTAGTAGACTTTAGCCTCCGATTTTCAGTGGTACTGAGGGCGAGGATGCCCAGGGCTTTTTGGACAAGTGTTAGAGGATTCTTCGCACAACAGGGATATTGGAGGCCAGTGGGGTACCATTTACTACCTTCCAGTTCTCAGGAGCTGCATTCGCTTAGTGGAAGGCCTATGAGAGGCGTAGACCTGTTGATGCAACGCCTCTTACCTAGCGTCAGTTCTCCATTCTGTTCCTGGAGAAGTATATATCGCAGTACCATAGGAAGGAGCTACGCAGGGAGTTTGAGCAGTTGCGTTAGGGGGACATGACCATGATGCAGTATGAGATGAGGTTCTGCGAGTTGGCCCGTCATGCTATTTGGCTAGTTCCCACGGATAGGGAGAGGATCAGGAGGTTCGTTGATGGCCTCACTTATCAGCTTCGGATTTTTCAAACCAGGGAGAGGGTATCTGGCGTTTCTTTTGAGGAGGTGGTTGACATTTCCAGAGAGATTGAGTCAGTTCGCCGCCAGTAGCGAATCGAGAGGGAGGCCAAGATGTCTCGAGGATATGGGAGTTTTGGTGGGGTCCCTTCAGAGGGCAGCCTCAGCCCGAGTGAGGCCGTCCATTGAGGCAGGCTCAGCCAGGTCACTAAGGTTATCGTGGTGGATCAGTTGGTCATGATCCTCATATTTCGCATCAGATGCACCTATCTTTCAGTGCCCTACCAGCTCAGAGTTCATCTTGGGGACCATCGGTTCATGGTTCATTTATGCCTAGTTCTTCTAGTGGTTATCCTAGTGCTAGGGGTTCCCTTCAGTCCCCAGTGCCCTTCTCCGAGAGGGGTTGCTTTGAGTGTGGAGATGTGGGCCATATCAAGAGGTTTTGTCCCCGTCTTGCGAGAGGTACTTATCAGCAGAGCAGTCTACCCACGACTTTAGACCGAGTTGCTGCACCGGCCGTCCAGGCAGCTAGAGGTTGGGGTCAAGCAGTTAGGGGTCGCCCTAGAGGGGGAGGTCGATCCACTGGTGATCAGGCCCGATTTTATGCACTTTTAGCCAGACCGAATGCGATGGATTCTGATTCTATTATCCCAGGTATTATTTCAGTCTGTCACGAGATTCTTCCATTTTTATTTGATTCCAGTTTTTCATATTCACATGTTCATCATATTTTAGCCCATTATCTGGATATGCCCCGTGAGTCTTTTAGAGAGACGGTTTTCTTGTTTGGTGTCATTTTTCATGTTAGAGTACATTTGGGGTGTATTTTATTGGTGCACAGATTTCACGGGTTATGGCTTTAAGTGGTATTGATGTGTCCTGTTACTGGAGTGGTTGTGACGGATGAGAGGAGGTCAGCAAACCTAAAATCGGTATTACCGGATCTGGTTACGGCATATTTGGGAGGAGATTGACGCTGATCAACATAGAAGTTTTGCTATATTTTCTATCAAAGGGAGAGAGTTCCATTACTTGTTGATATGATGAATGGTTATGGGTTTCTGCGTGTTTCTCTTATCATTGGCAGTATATTAAGGTGTTATAACGGGTCTTTGTTCGATGTCGGGTTTATTACCGATATTTGGGTGGCTTGGGCGTCTGTTGTGATTTGAGCTTATCGTTAGGAGTGTTCTAGATAGGTGATATATCATGTGACTTCGTCTTGAGTTATGAATCTGGTTGGATACAACATGTTCAGACATATACAGTGTGTGGAGGCGTGATTCTAATCTTGTAGACAAGTTTTGATGTGGAACTTGGGATCTAAGGCGTAGGGATTAGGTTGGATATAGTGGCATTCGAATGTGTTGTGTTATTAGATTGATCCAGGGCAGTGTGACGTGGAGTCACCCCCGGGTATGTGCATGGTAAGGTTATTCGGTGGTTTGCTGGATTTTGGAACAACTCTTGGCAAGTTCGAGGAGGAATGTTTATTTAAGAGGGGGATAATGTAACGACCTGGCCGGTCGTTCCGAGAGTTTAGCCCGTTTCCCCCATTTAAGCTTCATTGCTTGTGTGGTTCATCTCTTTTGTGTGGCATTGGGTTGGTTGGCTCGGTTTCAGAGTGGTCATGGTGAGAAATGAGACAGTTAGTCTCTTAAGTTGGCCTTATAGTTAGAAAAGTCAACCGAAAGTTGACTATTGGGTAAACGACCTCGGAATGTATATTTTATTGCTTAGATAGCTTCGTTAGGTGATTTGGGACTTAGGGGTGTGTTCGGAATGTGGTTTTGATGTCCGGAGTAGAATTAGGCTTGAATTGGCGAAATTGAGTTTTTGGCAATTTTTGGTCGGCAGTGGAAAATTAGCTATCGGGGTCGGAATGGAATTCCGAAAGTTGGAGCAGGTTCATAGCATCATTCTTGATGTGTGTGAAAATTTTTAGATCATTCGGACGAGGTTTGGTTAATTTCGCCATCGTTGGTGAATTTCGGAAGTTTGAATATCTTTAGGCTTGAATCATGGGTTGATTTGGTGTTTCGATGTTATTTTGGGTGTTCCGAGTTTTCGACTATTTACGAGTGATCATTTATGACTTGTTTGTATTTTTGGTTGGGGTCCCGAGGGCCTCGGGTTGAGTTCGGATGGGTAACGACATGTTTTTTTGGTATTCTGGAGTTGCTGGTGTGAAGCTTTCTGGTGTTTCCGCACCTGCGGATACGGAACCGCATGTGCGAGACCACAGAAGCGGATATGGGATCGCAGATGCGGAGTTAGGCCCTCAGGAGGAAAATCGTAGACGCGGTTGTGGGGGCGCATCTGCGGGACCGCAGGTGCGATGCCTGGGCCGCAGATGCGGGAATTTGGGGCCATTAATGAAACTGCAGATGCGGTTGTCTGGGTCGCAGAAGTGGTTCGCAGATGCGGAAAAGTGGGCCACAGGTGCGAGATGGCCGGGCAGAAAGTATATAAGGAGGACTTAGCGAATTTTGGTCATTCTTCCACCATTTTATACGGATTTGAAGCTTTTTGAAGGGTTTTGAAGGGGGAAATCAAGAGAACTTCGTGGAGGTAAGATTTTTGAACCAAAAACTTGTTTATATATGATTAATGGACTGATTAGTGGTGAAATTGTGGGAAATTAGTACCCAACATTAGGTAATTAGGGCTTGTAATTAAAGACTATAAAATGGGGATTTGAGAGGCCATTTGATGTCCGATTTTGATGTTCTTGGTATGTATAGACTCATGGGAGGATGAGAATTCTCATGATGTAAATTTTATCGGATTCCGAGACGTGAGCCCGAGGGTTGGGTTTGGCCAATTTCGAGATTTTTGGGTGAATTTGATAGTTTTCGAGTGGGCTTTGTTCCTTAGCATATATTAATGATGTAAATCTGATTTGTGGTAGATTTGGAGCAATCAGAGGACGAGTCTAAAGGCAAAGGCATTGAGAGCTAGGATTGTAGCCGGTTTTGAGGTAAGTAACATTTCCAAACTTGGTTCTTGGGGTTCGAAACCCTGAGCTATATGATTTATGACTATTATTAAGGCGACAGACATGCCAAGTAGCGGGCGTGCGGGCGTGCACCGAGTATTTGTGGCCTGGCTCATCCCATGGAATTATCTAGTAGCTATTACTGATCGATATCCGCACTTCTATTAATGTGGTAATTGTGAACCTGCTAGAAATCATGTTAAGTACAAATGCTAGCCTTCACGCCGAAAATGCTGAGAACCGAGTGGTCGTATATTATTGTCTCATTTTATGATTTATTTGATTCCATATACTCAGTCCTGTTATAACATATTATTTCATACCTCAGTCTCAGTATTGTTAATTATATGCATATTTATCATTGTTTCGGGCTGATTTATGCATCTGTGATCCATGTGAGTGAGACTGGAGATTAATGACTAAGTAAGGCCGAGAGCCCGTTATTGAGACAGTTATGAGATCGGACTGCACACTGCAGCGATACTTAAATCATGCCTTCGTTGGATTGATATAGCGCTTGGGCCACTAGGGCCCCTCCGGAGTCTTTACACCCCCAATGAGCGCATTGATATTTGAGGGGTGGATCTTCCCTGGGCATGGATCTTGTTCGAAGTTGAGGTTATGTGAGGGATGGATCATCCCTGGACATGGATCTTGTCCGAGTGTGGTGTTCCGGATATGGACCTTCTCCGTAGGGCTGGATTGTCCTTTTTCCTCAGTACTGAGTGACTACGGTCACCGATGATTATGTACATTCCGGGATGGACTTTCCCTGGGCCTGAGAGCCATATACGGTACTGAGTTGACTGCTGTGTGAGGGTTGTGAGCACTATGTGCATATCCACACTGGTTTCATACTTTTTTTTATGATGGCATGTAGAGTATACTGGCATACTTGGCGTATTTACTCATTCTGATAAACTATTAGCATGTCTAATATCTGTATATTATCTATTGAAATACTGAGGTTTAGTCCGTCACTACCTCTCAGCCCATAGTTTGGGTTCGTTACTTCTGAGTTGGTGTACTCACATTACCCCCTGCACCTTGTGTGCAGATCCAGGTACACCGGGACACGGTAGTGGATACTGAGCAGCTGTCAGAGTTTCATCGGAGTCGTTGAGGTAGCAGCTGGCGATCGCGACTTTGTCTACTCCTTCTTTATCCTCTTGTTGCACTTTTATTTTTACGAACTATGTTGTCTATTCCCGCATTTCCATTATTTTTCATTATGATGTTATAGTAGCTCGTGACTGAGTGACACTAGATCTGGGGTTGGTTTTGGAATTGTTCTTTAAATGCTGTCTTAAACTTTCAAACGGATTATTATCAGTATTAAATTTTAAAATTTAAAATTTTCTGGAAAGTAAAGTTAGATTCAACGAAATGTGTGGCTTGCCTGATTCCACCAGGCACCATCACGACTAAGGATTTGGGGTCGTGACATGATTATAGACTAAGTTGATGGATTTGATAGAAAAGCATGAACAATTATTGTTTTGGTTTGTTGATTGTTGATTTTTAGTTAAGGGTGTTCTTCTCCATGATGATTTTGCAGTGCCACATGTGTTGAGCTTGGCACTTGTAGGGGACGTTTTCGTCCTGGAAATCCGCTCTGAAGTGACCCATCTTGGCAACCCTTGGTACAAGTTGTTTTCTGCCTGCCTGCCTCATGATTCGGAGAGGAACATAGGGATATACACCTCTTAACCCGATCAACACTAAGTGTGGTGCATCCCTGGATCTGATGATAAATTCGTCTGTCGGGAACCACTCGAACATCCATTGCACTGTTCCTCGATCAGATTATCAAATAATTCCACCCACTCCTTGGCAGTATCCGGTTGAGAAAATCTGTCCGGAATGTAAGTCATCCGCTTGGGGTGATGGAAAGCAATGTGATCATTCCAAGCCCTTCGCGAAAGTTCTTGGCGATATTGGCCCTTTTGAAGGTGTTCTAGGAGCCATAACTGCAGCAACAGGTTGCAACCCTCAAAATGTTTAACTCCTCTTTGACAATGCTCCAAGGCTCAGTAAATATCAGCTAAGATCATAGGGACAATGCTGAAGGTTTTCCCATCGATCCCTTCCATCAAGGCCCTGGTTACCATGGCTAGCCTGGTGTGAATCCTTTCCCTCTTTGTCGGGAACACTATCAAGCCCAAAAAGCACACAATAAATGCGAATACCCTGTGGTGGATGTGACCCAGAGACGTGATGGAAAAATCGTCATGATAGGTACGGTATGATTTGTTGTGACCGTATCTTTCATACAAGTACTCGAAAGGTATGTAATATTGTTTCAAACACTCCAATTCAGCATTCTTCTTCAACCCCATCATTTTCAGAAAACCTTTGCCCGTGCGGTTCTCAGGTACCAACAACCCAGGGCTTTCCCAAGCTATCCAAGCAAGTCCTCCTATTTCTTCTAAGAGCGGCGTCATTTCAATATTCCCAAAGCGGAATACAACTTTTTCACTATCCCAAAACAAAGTGGCATCCTCAGTCAGCATGTTGTTCGGCTGGATGTCCAGAAGAGAAGGTAAATTTCCCAGATGCTTCCTCACATGTTTCTTATCACTTGAAGGAAGATCGCCCCACCATTCTAGGAGCATTGGTGGGATATTGATGACCATACCGTATCTGGGGACCTCGTGCCTCATTTTCTGCAAGACAAAAATGGTTAGTCCTTTTCCCCCACCAGACTCGACTATTTATACACTTATGATTAGCATACAGGCATTTAGTTCTCCAAATTAATGCATAGAATGTGATCGTGTCCGTTGGGATTATGAAAACCCCGTGGACTTTTGGATAAGGCTGTCTTAAAAGGTTATTGTGCGGACGACACATTAACCCAGCTAGGTTTGACCATGATGCATGCACAATATAACAAGAGTAAGGTTTCTATGGGGTTTTAGACCGGTACCCTCGAGCGGACAACTCGAAGGGGAAAGGCACGGAATCATCGACTGTACCGCTGATGGACTGGTTTTACCGCAAATAAGCCTTTTCGAATTTAGGGGTGATATAAATAGGAAGAGCGCAACCACTCATCAAGCGTTGATATAGGATTTGTTTAGGCATGAGTGGAATATGATTTTGAGCATGATTATGCTGCAATAAATAAGAAATAAACACCATGTTGTCACGTATTTTCATGCAGTGAAAGCGATAAATACAGCAGTTATAATTGAAAAGCAATTATAAAGGAAACAAGAAACATGTCAGTTTTATTTTGGGAAAATACTTGGGAAAGTAAATAATTAATTGCACATAAAGGGGAAAGGGAAATGGTGCAAGCATTAACAAAATAAAGTACATTTAGACAAATTCACAAAGCGGTTTGTTATGGTAAAAGCCTAGACTCCCCAACAGAGTTGCCATGCTGTCGCGCCCCCTTTTTCCTCTCCTTTCAGATTAGTCAGGATTTTTGACATTATTGAGACAAATCATTTCCTTTTGGGAAAAGGGATGTAAGGAATTTAAAGAGTCGCCACCTAACGAATTAAAGTGCGTTAGGGAACCTATTACGGGTCATTTATAACACTAATTGTATAACCAGAGATTGGGTAAGGGCTTGAAGTTACTTAAGGGGAAGGTGTTAGGCACCCCTCGAAGTCCACAATTGTGGGTCCCGACCAAACTTACTTTGTTAATTAATCAGGTGCAAATAAGCAGTCTAAGCACAAATATTTAAATGAGTGAAAGGGGTCCTAAGTTATTTATCCTATAGGATCATATCTATGCAATGCCCGGTAATCACTCCTCGATGAGGGGATACACGTTGCATTAGCGCACGGGTCATCATATCCTTTTCTACCCATTACCCCACCCCTTAGTGGTTATTAAGTGAATTTTATTTAACGAGCTCTAAGCGTGCTGTTACCCGTCCCTTCCTTGTGGTCCCGGAGGAGTTTTATGATCTCTAAATCTGGGCAATTCTAGACAATCCCTAAGGTATTTAGAAAGGAAAAATCTAGGCGACAAGCAAATAACAGGTAGGACCAGCAAGTAAGTGAAAGAAAAGCAATTAAAAGGCTCATGTTTACCTCACACATATAGCAAACAAACAACACGTCTCAAACACAAATACATACAGTTTTTAGAAAGAGTCCTAGGACAGGATGTCTAGGTGAACATTAATATACAAAATATGCAACACTGTTTCACAAACTCAATGGCAGGGTCCTAATCAGTTTGCCTACTGATTTTAAGTCCTGTAAAACTTAGCAGTAAACAATCAAAAATACAGTTTCTAATTTTATATAGAGATTAATTACCTAAGGCTTACCTAGGCGTGAGACTGTACATAGTAACAATTACAAGATATTTTAAACAGTTTTGAAGTTACTTAACCTACAAACATGCTATTCTAGGTGACACGGATTTGAAAATGAAAGATTGGTACCAGTTATAATCAGGAAAACATACTCCTATATGCGAGACTGTTTTTATGCCTCTTCAGGATCAGTGACTTATTTTAATTAAACTAGGCGTATTAAAACGAATGCAAACAGAATTCCTAGAACATGGTATCTAAATGCAAACAGGAGTGACATATTTTTTTGTTAAAGTTATTCATTAACCTAATAGCAAGATTTCTAAGTGAGAATACTTGTGCAACACTAAAGCATGAATTGGCGATATGTGATATGCTGAAGCAGTAAACGTGAAGCCCTAAGAACATGATATTTAATGCAGGTTTGATATGATTTGCAAGTAAATGAGCATATCAGCCCTAGGACATGGATTCTAATGTGAACTCACAGAATATAAACCTATAACATGCTTTCTACCTAGTATCATTAACAAGATCATACAACTACCCTCCCCATTTTTCACTAGCCACTCCAATATTTGTTTACAAATAATTATTACAGACCAATAAATAAATTACATAAATGAAACAGAAATCGAACTATAGGGAGCCTGAAATAGGCCCAAGGCAAACCTGGTAAGGCCAGGCATTCAATGATCTCAAATGCCAAAGGATTTCATAGCCAGATTTGTGTCCAGGTGTGTCAGAGTTCCCTAAGGACCTCAAGGATCCCGGGCAGTGCTCACACCTAGACTTTTCATAATAGAGATTGAGTAAGTGCAGTGTGGAAGGGCCAGCCCCAGTGTTCCAGAGTTCAAAGGGATCTCAAGAGGATCCCATGGCAGTACACACACTGGAGGGGCAGAACCTAGGGACTTAGGAGTAAAGTGAGAGTTCTTGACATAGTTTTGAAAAGGTTTTGACAAGAAAACAACACTGAAATAATTCAATAAGTAAAGAAGTTTCTTGAAAATAAGGACTGATCAGTTAGTAAAACAGTTTGAAAACAATGTAAACATTTTTTTATTGAAAAATCAGTAAGCAAACAGCCTGATTGGCTACAGAACCAACATGTCCAACATTAACAGAATTCACACAGGGGTATTGGGAAAGGACATACAGAACACATATAGTGAAACATATAGCAAAAGGAGCACATAAACCTTTTCAAGAGTTTTATAGGATTAAGGAGTTAATCATACAACTAGTAGTAAAGACATAGAGCATGGATCACAGAACAACCATGTGGAAACAAATTACACTAGACAGATGAGGCATAGAACCAGAGTTACTTAGAAATATTAGACAACTTAGCAAATAAGATTAAACGAGAACCTTAGTAAACAGATCAGGCACACCGTCAATCATACTGACATACATGGAACAAAATCAGGTTGAGGCATGCTAGAGAAAGCAATAGGCAGATCCTTAGAGATGCTAATCACAAGTTAAACAGGACATAATTCATACAGGCTATTGATTAAACAGCGTAGTTCAGGAATGCTAGGTGAAACAATGATTTAGACATACAAGTTACACATTGAACAAGATGTTAAGAAAGAACAAGACTGGAAATCAATGAACTAAAGCAGTAACAGAGCACATTGAATTTTGGACTTGAAATTGAATTAGGACATACAAGTTAAGGAGAGAAAAACACATGATACGAGAAGATGTGGTGCACTAACTAGCCTTGGCTTACAACTGGCTAGTTCAGTGACAGTTGCAAGTAACAAAGAAGAGCAGAGAGTTTTGAGTGTAAGAGAGAGTTTTTGAACTAGTGTTAGTGTGTGTAGTGAGAATAGAGGAGAGTATATATATAGTTGCTGAGAGATAGACAAAATAAGGTAAAAAATCAATTGTGCAACAATTAGGGAAATTTACAGAATCAGTCATACATAAAATCAACATAGTGTCCCATAATCAAGGGTTAATCGATCAACGATAAAGAGCAGGACATATTTAAAGAAAGAAATCAAGTAAGACTTAGGTACAAAGTAGAAAATTAGGGGTAAATGAACAGGAGTTTAATTAAGGAAACAACTAGTGAAGAATCAGGAAATATCACGGTTAATCAAAATAAGGAAATAAATAATTAAAAGGTGTAAAAATAGGGAAATAATCGAGAAATAAGAACATAGGTATCAGTATAGCAAATCAGTGAATCAAAGACTTAAAAAAATAATACTGATTTAAGGAAAATAATATAGATTTCAATGAATAAACAGATAAGCCAAGTTTAAACACACAGAATCAGTCAAGAGTCGAATCCGAAATCCTAATAGAGACATACTAGGGTAAAATCACCAGACATTCAAATTAAACAAAGGAGAAATCATGCGAATCAAAGCAAAGAACAAAATCATGTAGCAAGTAACACGAACAAACTCAAAATACAAACAAAAATGTCAATAAATTGGGGTTTTAGTATAAACTAGTTAGGGTTAAGGAAAAACTTAACAAAATCAGTCGAAAATACATAAGAACAGGAGATTAAACACTTAAAATCAGAAAGCGTTTTTGAAGAAAGACTTTTAAGAAACCGCAGTTTAGGAAAATGAAAAGCTACTTCGAAAAGTCAGAAGAATCTTCACAAAACAAGTAAAAAATAAGTTCGAACCATCTCAGATCTGAGAAGTTCAAGAGATGAAATTAGGGTTTTGAAAAAATAACATAAATATGAATATATAGGATTAGAAAGCCATAGGTTTAAAGCGAAATAGGAAGATCTTACTCAAAATCGAACCATAACAGCCTGAAACCGGCAAGACAGAACCAAAGTCGTAAGTGGACTGGCCCTGGTCCCTTGAGGACCTTAGAGATAGCAAAACCTGATGTAAGAGAGGCCCTTGGAGGTCTGAGGGTGGTGAGAGACCTCCATGGTCGACGACAGATGAGTGACGACGAGAGTGAGTTAAGGTTAGGTTTTGAGAGCATTTGGGGAGAAAGGGAAGGGGTGACGACAGAGTGATGAGAGAAAATGAGGGGTTTGGGAGGGTTGTATTGGGTTGGTATGTGGGCTGACTGATTTAGGCTGTAATTGAAATGAAAAATGGCTATTTGTTAAATACCCCAAATGAATTAATTAAAAATACTTTGTAAAATAATTACTACTTATAAAAAATGAATTTCATGCATGGAAATGCTTTTAAAAAAATGTTCATTTAGTATTTAAAAATACAAAATACTAATTTTTGGTAAAAATAATACAAAAATGTATGCATGGGCTATAATTGCAAAGTTATTGCAATTGTAGCCAAAATGTGCCAATTAGGCTGTTTATAGAATAATTGGACTTAATAAGACCATAAATAGTAAACTAAACCAAAAAATGTTTTTGAAATCATTTGTGATGCAATTTTATGATTATTTATTAGAAATAAAATACTGAGAAAATTAATAAAAATATGAAAAATTATGGAAAAATACCAATTGATGCTAATGAATGATTTTAAAGACATATATGCAACTAAAAAATTATTTTGGTAAAAATTGGGTATCAAGAGGTCTCCGTCTAGATTACTCAGCATGTCATAAATATTTGATGTTTCAGTTTTCATAATCAGTTCAACAATACTAGTCCTATTAAGTATTCCAGTTTCATATAACTCAATATGATTTAGTATTTTAGCATCACATATTGCAGTATGATTCTTAGTTCATGAATTTAAATCCCTAAATGTTGAACACCTATATTTGGGACTGAGGCTGTAGTTTATATGCTTTATGCATCTTTGGACCCGAGGCCGTAGTTTATGCTTTATGCATGTTTGGGCCTGAGGCCGTAGTTGATACTTTATGCATTTTTGGGCCTGAGGTCGTAGCTTGTGCACATATATTGGGCTCGAGGCCGTAGTTTATTCAGATAAACAGACTGTTCATCATCCAGAAGATGGAGTATTCATATCCTTACTTCCTTTGTTCAGTTCAATTATCTGTTATCATTTCCGTTATCAATTATCAGCTATCATTTCAGCTATCAATTATCAGTTATCATTCCAGTTTCAGTTTCATTAGTTGTCAATTATCAATTCTTAGCTATCAACTTAGTTTCAGTTTCAGCACTTATAATTATTTCTTTCAGTTGCCTTACATATCGGTGTAATTAAAATGTACTGACGTCCCTTTTGCTCGGGGCCTGCATCTCACGATGTAGATAATAATTTACAGGTTGGCGATTCAGAGCGCTAGGATTCTCGTACCAGCTATTTGGTGATCCCCAGTTCTTTCGGGGAATTATCATTACCTTACATTGTTCAGTATTTTCAAACAGTCAGTGTTTGCAGTACTTCATTAGAGACTTCATAGACTAGAGTAACAGTTAGATAGAGTCGCAGACTTTCCATGTTAAGCTATGTTGGCTCCAAATATGTTTCAGAATTGTATTAGTATTTTCGCACTTTGATTTATATCATCCAGAATTTCAGTATATCAGCATGTGTTAGTTTATCTTTTGTATTCAGTATGTTATGATATCACATGTTGATTCAGCCATTCAGTTGGTTCACTCGGTCGCATATTGTCAGGCACCGGGTACCGTGTTACATCCAGGCCCAGGTTCGGGACGTGACAATAGGTACTACCTATTTGTGTTTTAAGTCTCCGAGCCTGAATAAAGCAACACTTTTTAAGGTCAGAAATTTCAGCAAACTGCACTTATGCCTTCTGAAAGACAGATCTTACACGCAATGTCAAGCTACTACAAAACTCATCAGAAGACTTCTAATAGACAAGTATAAGGACCCAAAAATAATATACACTCCTAATGACATAATTGGAGACATGAACAAGCAGTATAGTCATCATGTGACATATATGCAAGTATGGAGATCTAAGAAATATGCAGTTCAACTACTTAGAGGGAACCCGAGAGAATCATATGAAAAGCTGCCAAGCTAATTTTATATGCTGGTTCTTACAAATCCTATGTCAGTGGTAAATTTGAAAAAAATAGAGGAAGACCTGTTCATGTATGCTTTTGTTGCACTATATCCATCTATGAAAGGACGATAATATTGCAAATCAGTTGTTGTATACGGAACCTTTCTTAAATCGACATACAAAGGAACATTATTGATAACATCCACACAAGATCCAGCCGGTAAAAATAACATTATTGATATATATATATACACACACACACACATATGTTTATATGATTCAATTTATTAGCTAGTATCATACCACTCGCATATGCCATAGTAGATTCAGAGAATAATGCTTCCTGGGAGTGGTTTTTCTCAAGGTCCAATGATGAGTTTGGGGAAAAGGAGGGAATGTGCATAGTCACGGACATGCATAAAGGCATTAAAAATGAAGCGGCAACATCGTATCCACAAGTACCTCACAGTGTTTGTATACGGCATCTATGGAATAATGTAAAAATAATTACAAGAAGAACCATTTGCAGCTCAAAGACGTATTCTTTGCTATGGCCGAGCATACACAGTTGAGGAAGTTTGATTACCACATGGCAGAGGTAGAGAGAATTGATAAGAGGGTCAAAGATTACTTAATCAATGTTGAGTATGAAAGATGGTCCAAAGCACATTCCATTATCAACAGAACATTGACAATGACTTCAAACATCACAGAGTCTCTCAATGCTGCGCTCAAGGCTGCTAGGGAACTCCCACTACTGCCTTTGCTGGAACCAAAAGAATGCAATAGAGTCATTTACTTCAGAAAAATATGATACAATGCTGATGGACAATCCCGAATTGTCACATCGGATGAAGGTATCACTAGAATCTATAGATACTTGTGCATATAATATGTGATCATGCCGAATTCACAGATCTGTTATATCTTGAACCCTTTATATGATTCAATTAAACTAGTGTCCACCTTCACGGCACATGGAGACCAAATAGATTAAAGCTAACGTTTTCTAATATTCATTGTTTGTACAAAAGCAATATTATAGTGTTCAAGTAATTGAGGGTCTTATCTATGTTACCCGAGGCTTCAGGTTTTCTATTTCTTTTCAAAGATGGTTGGTCTACCTCCATTCTCTATTTTTTCTGGGGCATGCGAGAAATTAGTCATTATGAAAGCAAATTTTTCAACTTTTAGGCGACTACAAACATGCATATAAGGCTTTCAATTTAATGTAGCATCTATGCCTATCCCACTGCTGAAATATTAGTTGGTTTGGTATGATATTAAGCTATTGAGAATCTTGTAGGCTCTCCAGCATATGAATTTTGAGGGCATCTTCTTTGTCACCACTAATGATAGTTCATAAATTTTGTAGGTACCCCATCGACGAGTTACTGATATTCAGACTTGACAAGGTTAAGCAGAGAATGGTGTTCCTAAAAGATCAAACGTACAACTTTAGAAGGTTTCAGTTGGATGAGTTGCCATGTGCACATGGTTCGGAAGTATTAAAATATAAATACATTAATCACATTGAGTATTGCTCGATGTACTATACCAGGAAGTACCTATTTAAGACCAATAAAATTTCAATTTATCCGATTCATGATGAAAGCACATGGAAAATTCCTGCAGAAGTTTTAGATGAAAAATTCTTTCCACCAGACATGAGTAAATAAATAGGAAGGGTAAGGAAGGGGAGGTGAAAGCCAATATCTGAAAGGGAACGAAAAAAGTCGATTTATGTGGACAGTGTGGAGAAGAATGTCACAACACGAAAATTTGTAGAAATAATCCAAAGAGAGGATGAAATATGTCAAACTTAGAATTACTTGTTATTTTACTTTACTGAATATCATAGAGATTTAGAAGAATCCAATATATCAAGAACTGTATCAATGTAGAATATCGTTTGAATTTTAGATATAAATAAATATTTGATTGATCATTCAAAATCGTGTTGCAAGTGTTTTTAAATTATACATCTGTTTGATTAAAAAAGAAGTTGTATCAGCTTGTATCATATTTGTATCTCTTGTGTATCACCTATATATCTATGTGTATTGATAAATTATACATCCATTTGATTAAAAAAGTTGTATCAACTATGTCATGTTTGTATCTCTTGTATATCACCTATGTATCTCTGTGTATCGACTCTTACTCATGTCTGTATTTGTGTAATAACAAAGCTAACTAATTAAAAAATAGGTGTAGCAGCTAGAAAACTGTATAAATAGTTTTAGAAATTTGCAAATAAGAGTGTGGCTTCATCAATACATATTTTGAAACCAAAAAAACTGTAGAACTCATTGTGAAGAAACTCACTATGCAGCAACCCAAAATGACTCTATCATCTATGTATCATGTGTGTATCATATGTGTATCATATCCGTATCATATGTTATCATGTGTGTATCATGCGTATAATCTCATCCTACAAAAATGACAAAGGTAACTACTTTTTCCGCTTCTGCAACTTATTCTGTCTGCCAATAATCTCATCATCACTTTGCATGTTCAGTTCTATCTTCTTTCTAGCATAATCCCACAAGAGAGCACTAAATCTGCGTCGGTATTCACAGGGATTGAATTTTTTAGGAGACGTCTTGCCCTCAATGAAATACTCGGCAAATGATGTCGCAAATACACTGCAATCACTACGAAAATAAAAATAACAACAATTATCAAACTGCAGAATCTAAAAAAATAGATATGCTTTGACTTGTTGAGGCAGTCCTTCAACCAGTTTTACATCAAATGGGGTAATCATGTCATTTGATTTGTAGACACCAGTTCACCAATTGATATCTTTTTGTTTAAATAGAAATGCGTGTGCACGAAAAAATGAGGCAGCAACACAAAATACTTGTGCATTGTGTTATGAACTTTGGCTTGATGAGCAGCTCCACCGCACATAGAGTCATGCACATAAAGGCACCTATCCTTGAAGGACATCACATCCATTATCCAATGGAATTGTTCCGCAACATTAATTGGCATTAAGACATGCTTCACAATGTCCCATAGAACATTGGCATCTAATAAATACCCCTGAATATACTCAGCAATGACATGTTTTGGATTACACAAATCACTATCTCAACCTGTATCAATAAACGCCTGCCACAACTCATTAATTTTCTCGTCGAAGTACCAATCTGCGGTGGTGAATGTTACAGGTAGGTCTTTGTCATACTTCCCCTTCTCCCTCAAATAATAGAACAAAACATCAATGTGTTAAAACAAAACATAACAAATAATTAATCACTGCAATAGTATAAAATAGGTAACCAAATGGTGATAAATTTGCGTCAACCAATTCTGTTGTCTCTCTTTTCATTAGCATTATCAGAGGCAAACCCAAGAAATTAAAAATTCATTTAACTCCTTTGGAGATGCATTTCAGTAATTAGGATAAGTATTACACTAACAAAGATATGTTTCGTCAAGTTTAGGCCTTAGAGGTCAAAAGAAAGTTCCATATGTAGTCACTATTCCAAATGTGAAAGTGGAAATCATCACAACTTGAAGGCTCGTAAGCTTTAAGCAGCTACACCTTTTCCAATCAAATTCAGAGGAAACAAAGGAAAATGAATGCTCACTACTTCTCTTGTACCAGGAAAGATAGCAATTAATAATCTGTTCTAACTTAAGCGGCATGTTCACGTGTACATTGGCTAAAATTAAAAAAAAACTGTAAAAGTAACTTCTTACATACCGAGTCATCTAAATGATGACTATTATATGCCAAAGTGTGAAATCATTTTTTGTCTTCAACATGATATACACCAAGATCATAAGCAGGATTGAGTTTACTAACATGGTTCGGGTAAATTTTATTCCTAGTAACACATTTACACAAAAGAGATACAATGATTTGATATAAAATAATGCTACAAATGACAATATATTAAAATATAAAACTGAACAAAACTCAGAATTTGAAAACATACTTATTTCTAGACTTCTCTTCTTTGACCCACACAACAAATATATTCAACAAAGAGTTGTTCACGCCAGTTTCGATTTTGCTTTGAAAAGGATACAACATAAATTTGTTTTTTTCTTTCGCTGCAACAACATCAATACTGGATCCTGAATCATATACAATAATGAACGGAGACTGCATGACCTTTGCAAGACATCTCTTCTTTTTTCCATTTGCAGCGAAAATGTAAGAAGTAATTCAGGCCGGTACAGAACAACCTAAAGATTCAGGAACTTCTTTCTCAGATTGTTCCTTCATCTCCCCTTCCACCTCATCAACACTTGCAATCACACAAACAATGTCAGTCTGAGATTCAGGAACCTTTTCTTTCTCAGATTCTGCCTCTATCTCCCCTGCCGCCTCATCTGCAGTCTCACCAATAATGCCACCATGTGCTACATCTGGTGTGAAAGTTACTTTTGCAACGAACATGATAGGGACACCACCAGAAGCTTCTTCCATGATATTGACACCTAACTGATCTGCTTCATCGAGCACAATGTTGTTACGATGATACGAATTGGTATCTCCTTGAGAATGTGGAACATCTTTGCCTTCACTTCCATCGACCTATTTTTTTTAAAAAAAGAATCGAATTATCAAAATGACAAAGAAAAGAAAAAGGAAAATGGCAGAATGCACAAGTATACACAACTTACAACCATCCATGTCAACATCTTCATTGCCACCAAACTCCATATTGCTCACAAAATCATTATTGTCTTGATGACCACTAGTCTCTTCCTTTGCATGTGCACCATATTTGTCTTCACTTGTACCAAGCTATCTTTTTTTAAAAATACAGTAAGTTAACTAAAAAATAAAAGAAAATTCACAATAGAAAAGAAACACATACCTTGAAATTTATCAACTCAAAAAGTTTTTTGAATTTATCAGAAACATATTGCATGAAGGACTTTAACTGCTTATGGAGCTAAGAAAAATAATAGACTTTGAATAGACATTTTTAACAAAACTTTCAATATATATATATATATATTGCGATGACCCAAAGGGTAATCTTGTATTTTAGGACTCTATTCTATGCTCAGTATCCCTAAAAGTTTATTTTCACCCACCTTGATTTGCGTGCACAGTCCGAGCGTATTTCCGGAAAGACTTTATGTGGAAAAATTGAAGAAACAAATTTTGTTGGCATTTAAAAGTGACTTTAGTTGACTTCGGTCAATGTTTTGAGTAAACGGACCCGGACCCGTATTTCGACGGTCTCGGTGGGTCCATAGTAAAATATGGGACCTGGGCGTATGCCCGGAATCGAATTCCGAGGTCCCTAGCTCGAGATATGAATTTTTGACTAAAATTGAATTACTGAAAATTATTGATTTTGCAGAATTTGTTTAACGTTTGATCTTGATGGTATCGGGTCTATATTTTGGTTCTGGAGCCCGGTACAAGTGCATTATGATATTTAAACCTTGTCTGTGAAATTTGGTGAGAAACAGAACTGATTTGACGTAATTCGGACGTCCGGATGAGAAAAATAGAATTTTAAAGTGTTCTTGAGAATATCATGTGTTTTGGTGTCAAATCCGTAGTTCGAGGTATTATTTTAGCGATTTGATCATGCGATCAAGTCCATATGATGTTTTTAGACTTGTGTGCATGTTTGGGTTGGAGCCCCGAGGGTTCGGGTGAGTTTCAGATAGGCTACGGGATGTTTTAGACATAGAAGTTTTGGTGTTCAGCTGTTTCTGGTGCGCAGGAATTTTGTGCTTCGCGATCGCAACGCCTCTCACGCGACCGCGAAGGGAAATTGGTCAAGGGTGGTTTTACTCTACACGAACGCGTGGACTTGGTCGCGAACGCTGAGCAACGATGGTGTTACCCTTCGCGAACGCGAAGAATAAGGGACCTGGGGGAGGGGTCAGTGGCACTCTACACGAACGCGACACTTGGCTCGCGAACGCGGAGGCTTGGGAGGGGGGGGGGATATGCCTTCGCGAATGCGTAGGGTACCTCGCGAACGCGTAGGCCAATACGGCCAAAGCTTCACGATTGCGACAGGCTTCACGCGAACGCGATGAAGACCTGTCTAGTGTTTTAAAAACAGACTCCAATACGAGAATTGTTCAAAATTTCATATCTTCTTCACTAAAACTCAACCTTGGGGAGATTTTTAAAGTGGGAATTCAACACCAAATCATAGGTTTGTGTTCGTAAACTCATTTCCTCCGATTTTCATCAACACCCATTAGATTTCTAGTCCTAAATCTTGTTCTTTAAGGGTAGAAATTAGGGATTTTAGGAGAATTAGGGATTTTGTAAATTTGGGGATTTAGACCTCGATTTGAGGTAAGATTTCGGAACTAATTACATACTCAGGCTTGGGGTTGAATGGGTAAACGAGTTTTGGTCCGGACCTCGAGTTTTGACCAAGCGGGCCCGGGGTCCATTTTTGACTTTTTGGGGAAAATGTTGGGAAACCTAAATTTATGTATTGAAATTAATTTATTTAGAAATAATTTATGTTAGTAAGTGCAGTATGAATAGATACGAGCGGGTTGAAGGTGAATTCTAGAGGAAAAGGGTACTTGAACAGTTAGTGGCCTGCGGATCGAGGTAAGTATTGTGTCTAACCTTGGCTTGAGGGATTAGGTATTGTTGCCGATTTGCTATGTGTTGATTTTTGAGTACAATGTATAGGTGAAGTGACGCGTACCTATGTGTTTTTGTCGAGTCCTAGCATGCGAGTGAATCTTATTCTTGTGATCGCCATATTCATTATCATTATCATGTGAGGAAGAGTGTAAAACACGAAGGGTGATGCCGTGCCATTGCATATTATTATCATTATCATGTGAGGAAGAGTGTAAAGAACGAAGGGTGATGCCGTGCCATTTCATATTCATTATCATTATCATGTGAGGAAGAGTGTAAAGCACGAATGGTGATGTCGTGCCATTGCATATTTATTATCATTATCATCTGAGGAAGAGTGTAAATCATGAAGGGTGGTGCCGTGCCATTTCATACTCATTATCATTATCATGTTAGAAAGAGTGTAAAGAACGAAGGGTGATTCCGTGCCATTTCATATTCATTATCATCGATTCTGTCATTTATTATGGTGAGGATGAGAGTAAAAGCACGAAGGGTGATGTCGTGTACTTGTTTTTGCTATGTTTAACATTTCTATGGTGTAAAGTATGTTGTTGCTGTGTTTCTTTACTGTTACCATTCTCATGATCTTGTACTTCCCCCAGCATGTTCTCCCCCTCTCAGTATTGCTTGTATAGCTTCTATTATTTGTTATTATGCTCGTACATCGTCTATCTGCACAGGTTTATGTTGTCGCCTTGTCCTAGTCTCGTCACTACTTCGCCGAGGCTAGGCTCGACACGTACCAGTAAATGGGGTCGGTTGTACTGATACTACACTCTGCACTGTTCTATGCAGATTACGGTACTGGACCGAGTTGATCCTGTGTGGAGTTGCTGACTTCTATCCCATAGGAGACCCAAGGTAGATCTGCCAGCGTTCGCAGACCCTGGAGTTCCCCTTCTAATTAATTTAGTTTACTGTTTCTTTTATTCGAAAACAATTGTATTTTCTTCAGCCAGTATTTGCAGAAACTCTTAGAAGTTCCTGAATTGTGACACCAGACTCTGGGTAGTTGTGCATTAATATTTGGATTATTATGAACTTCTGAACTTCTTTACTCTGTTATGTTTTAAATTAATGTTGTTTAGCGAATTGCTTAAAGAGTTAGCGTATTAAATTTCTAATTGTTGGCTTGCCTAGCAACTGAAAGGTTAGGCGCCATCACGGTCCCGACGGTCACAGACCAATACAAACCTGTTTAACATTAGCTTTCAACTTCAGCAACTCACGGTCACAATCAACAAGTTGGACACCCGACGCCTTTTTTGGTAGGAGAAGATCTTTAATCTGTTTCGGGGGGTGGCCTGATCAAATCATCGGTATCAACAATAGAAAGTTATCCCCTGTTACGTGATGTCAAATATTTCTAATGCTCATCGTTATCTTCAACATGAAAAGTAAATCTACTTAGCTCTTTCGTTGTAGGAGAAATATTTTTAAACTGCAAATGTAACAAAAAGTGGTTTAGTCCTAGATGACCAAAGATGTATATAAACTATATATTTGATATATTACAATGAATTACAGTGTATCATATATGTATAAACCATCAATACATAAAAGCTAGTACCTTATTCCCTGTGCTGTTGAAGAAACCAGTTGAGGAGTTCTCACGCGTTGGTCAGTGTAACGACCCGGTCGTTCGTTCTGAGTATTCATAACCCCATTTACCCTATATATGCTTATTTATGTGTTGTACAGGTGTGTTGAGTTCTGTCGACTTGGTAAGTTTGGTTCAGAGTAGTTTTGGAGTGAAATGATCATTTAGTTTCTTAGTTAGGAAGCTAAGTTAAAAAAGTCAACCGGAAGTTGACTTATGAGTAAACAATTTGGATTTTCATGATTCGGTTAGCCTCGTTGGGTGATTTTGGACTTAGGAATATGTTCGGAATGTAATTGGAGGTCTATGGTAGAATTAGGCTTAAATTGGCGAAAGTTAGAAATTTGGCAATTTCGGCCGGCCGTGGAAATTAGGTGTCGGGGTCGGAATGGAATTCCAGAAGTTGGAGTAGGTTCGTAGTGCCATTTATGACATGAGAAAAATTTGGGGTCATTCGGACGTCGTTTGATAGATATCGACATCGTTGGCGAAGTTTGGAAGTTTAGAGGTTCTTAGGCTTGAATTCGATGCTGATTTGGTGTTTCGGTGTTGTTATGAGTGTTCCGGAGGTTCGACTAAGTTCGGGTAGTGATATATGATTTATTGGAATTATTGGTTGAGGTCCTGAGGGCCTCGGGTGAGTTTCGGTAGTTTTGGATTGTGTTGCGCTCATTTTTCTTATGTCTCGACGCTGTTTCTTCAAGCATAAATGATATCATATTGAACAAATGAACTCCGATTTCTTTTTTTGATTGAAGAATTAGATCTGTATCGTAATTACGGACTCATAGCAAAAAGAATCGTCGAATTTGGACATTGTATGAGGATTTTATGGTCATTTTACTAAGAATTAGGTTGCCAGATTTTTCAGATTAATTACGAAATAACCACTGACGGCGTATTTAAAAATCTGCACTATTTTCAAATATTGAAACCAACATATCTCCTTTATTATAAGGTCAAATTGAGTGATTCAAAAGCCTAACTTGACTAGAATTTCACAAGTAATCCATTGGAGGCATAAAAAGTGAGTTTTAGGATCATTTGGCATGAGAAACGAGGCAGACTATCTGACATAAAAAATATATAAAACAAGAGTTTGTTCATTCGGTCATATTTTGAGTTGAGGAGCTCGGATTTAGGCGATTTTGGAGGCGATTTTCACCATAGGGATTGGGTTGAGATTTCTCTACTCGGTTTTGGTTATATTTCATGAATCCTTCTTCGTTTTTGAGATTTGATTGATGATTTCAAAGTGAAATTGAGGGAGTTAGGGCTTGAGTTTTGGAGAGTTTTAGGTAGGGATTTGAGGGACCAAATGGAGTCCGATTTTGATAAATTTTATATGGTTAGACTCGGGAGAGGAGGAGAATTATTATTCTTCCATTTTGGTTAGATTTGGAGCTTTTAGAGATCGAGTCCAGAGATGAGGGCATCCAGAGTAGGATTTTTACGCGGTTAAGGTAAGTAACAGTTTTAACTCTGGCTTTGAGGGTATATACCCGGATACTCGATATCATGTGATTGTGTGGAAGTGATACCCGCACTAGGTGACGGGCGTGTGGGTGTGCACCTCGAGGGACTGGGACTTGATCCATCCCGTGAGGCTGTGAGGCCTAATAACTATTATCTGTGGTTATGTGTTTACTTGTTGTTGAACTTATTTGCCTTCATGTTAGAGATCATGTTTAGGCTTTATTCATGCTCCCATTATTTGTACTCAGTCATAGAAATTATTGTACATGTTTACCTCAGTCTTTATTATTTTCTAATATGCTATGATACTTGATGTGGGTTGTGTCCCCTTATTTGTTGATGATGGTGAGACTAGTGAGGTACATGATTGAGTGAGGCCGAGGGCTTGGTTGTGAGGATATTAATACCATAGTGCGTGAGCTATCCACGTAGCACATGAGCTGACTGTGCGGTTCCAGGTAGTGACACCATAGCACGTGAGTTTTCCACGTAACACGTAAGCTGTCCGTGCGGATCCAAGTATTGATATGGTAGCACGTGAGATGTTCGTGCTTAGCACAGAGTGTTGAGTGTTGAGTGCGAGTGATGAGTAATGGAATGACACTGCTGTGAGGCCATATTCACTTTTGATATTGCTGCATTTTACCTGTTAAATTGCTTTGTAGCATTAACTAAGTTATGGAAATTTACCTGTTTATTCATGTTATTGATAAATTGTGAAGAAATAAATAATTGGGCTGTTTTTCTTAGCTCGTCACTACTACTCAGTTCCTTAGTATTTTCTGTTACTACTGAGTCGGTTGTACTCATACTGCACCCTGCGTTTTATGTGCAGATCCAGGTGAGTTGGGGCGCGGCGGTCGTTGATTTCAGATCGGCTATCTGTGGAGATTGCAAGGTAGCTGCGAGCGTCCGCATGATCTTGTTACTCCTATTAGAATTTATTCCTTTAGACAATACTATATCTTAGTTTATAGTTTTAGATGCTCGTGACTTAGTGACACCCTGATGTTTGGGGCTCGTTTTCGTACTTTATATTAATATTGTTTAGAGTTGATTTAGTTTATGAAAATCTAAAGGTTGGAAATGTTTTATTAATTTCATATAATTGATTTAGTAGTAATATTTTTGAAATAGGCTTGCCTTGTAACACGATAGGCGCCATCATGACCATGGTTAGATTTTGGGTCGTGACAAGTTGGTATCATAGCCTAGGTTACATAGGTCTCATGAGTCATGAGCGAGTTTAGTAGAGTCTTGCGGATCGGTACGGAGACGTCTGTACTTATCTTCGAGAGGCTGTAGAACCTTTAGGAAATTTCACATTCTTGGATTCTTATCCTGCGTTCTATGTATTCCAGTAACTGAACATCTGTTATTTCATTCTCTCACAGATGGTGAGGACTCGTGCTACCGGACAAGAGGGACAGTCATCAACTGGGGCCGTGAGAGGCTGAGGCCGCGGTAGAGGCCGTTGTAGGGGCAGAGTCATCGCCAGCACAACAGCTGGGGCAACACCTACAGATCCCCCAGTTATTCCCGCTCAGGGTCAGGTCCCGAAGGTAGATAATTCGGCGGGACCAGCTCAAGCACCACCTGTGCCTATTGTTATTCCAGGCCTTCAGGAGGCCCTGGCCCAGATTCTATCAGTGTGTACGGGCCTTGCTCAGGCGGATTCAGTTACTACAGCCGCAACCCGTACACCTGAGCAGGTAGTTCAGGGACACCAGACACCGGGGGCACCTCAAGCCCAGCCGGTTGCAACTGCTCAGGACTATGTAGCTTCTGTGATGCCAGAGGACGAGCAATGCAAATTGGAGAGGTTTGGGAGACTCCAGCATCCGTCATTTAGTGGTGCTGAGGGTGAGGATGCACATGGTTTCTTGGACAAGTGTCAGAGGATGCTTCAGACCGCGGGTATTCTGGAGACCAGTAAGGTCTCATTCACTACTTTCCAGTTTTCTGGGGCTGCACTTAATTGGTGGGAGGCTTACGAGAGACGTAGGCCGGTTGGCACAACCCCTTTCGTGGCAGCAGTTCTCTACTCTCTTTCTGGAGAAGTTTCTACCTGAGTCCCGCAGAGAGGAGCTGCGCAGGAAGTTTGAGTAGCTTCGTCAGGGTGAGATGTCTGTTACACAATACAAGATGCGGTTCTCCGAGTTGGCTCTTCATGCGGTCGGTTTGGTCCCAACAGACCGCGAGCGGATCGGGAGGTTTGTAGATTGTCTCGATTTTGAGCTTCGATTGCTTATGACCAGGGAGAGAGTATCTGGTTCTACCTTTGATGAGGTCGTCGACATTGCTCGACAGATTGAGATGGTTCGAGGTCAAGAGAAGGCCGAGAGGGAGGCTAAGAGGCCTCGTAGTCAGGGTGGTTTTAGTGGTGTTCCTCAGGGAGGTCGGGTTCAGCAAGGTCAGTTTCAACTAGGTCAGTTTCAGCAGGATCAGTCATCATTCGGTGCACTGCCAGCGCAGGGTTTTCCTCATGCCCCGTCCGCTCAAGTATCGCAGGGTAGTTCTTTTGGGCATCAGGAACAGTAGTTTTGTCAGAGGAGGGGTTGTTTCGAGTGCGGGGATTTTGGGCACATTATGAGAAATTGCCCGAGGCTGTTGGGTAGGACTCCACAGTGGGGTGCTCGCCCGCCGGCACTAGCACCAGTTCCTCCACCACCCGCCCTGCCAGCTAGGAATGGATCTCAGCCAGTTAGGAATGGATCTCAGTCAGCTAGGGGTGGAGCCCAGTCAGATAGGAGTCGCCCGAGAGGGGGAGGCAGATCAGGGGGTGGCCAAGCTCGTTTCTATGCCCTCCCAACCAGACCAGATGATTTTGTTTCAGAAGATGTGATTCCAGGTACACTTTCTAACTCGTTCGAGGACGAATGTTTGTTTAACATGGGGAAGATGTAACGACCCGGTCGTTCGTTCTGAGTATTTATAGCCCCATTTCCCCTATCTATGCTTATTTATGTGTTGTACAGCTGTATTGAGTTGTGTCGAGTTGGTAAGCTTGGGTTCGGAGTAGTTTTGGAGTGAAATGATCATTTAGTTTCTTAGTTAGGAAGCTAAGTTAGAAAAGTCAATCGGAAATTGACTTATGAGTAAACAAACTCGGATTTGGATTTTCATGATTCGGTTAGCCTCGTTGGGTGATTTTAGACTTAGGAGTGTGTCCAGAACGTAGTTGGAGGTCTGTGGTAGTATAAGGCTTGAATTGGCAAAAGTTAGAAATTTGGCGATTTTGGTCGGCAGTGGAAAATTTGTTATCGGGGTCGGAATGGAATTCTGGAAGTTGGAGTAGGTTCATAGTGTCATTTATGATGTGTGAGCAAAATTTGAGGTCATTCGGACGTGGTTTGATAGATTTCGGCATCGTTGGCGAAATTTGGAAGTTTAGAGGTTCTTAGGCTTGAATTCGAGGCCGATTTGGTGTTTTGTTGTTGTTTTGAGTTTTCCGGAGATTCGACTAAGTTCGAGTAGTGATATATGATTTGTTGGAATTATTGGTTGAGGTCCCGAGGGACTCGGGTGAGTTTCGGATAGGTTTGGATTATGTTGCGCTCGTTTTTCTTATGTTTCAATGCCGTTTCTTCAAGCATAAATTATATCATATTGAACAAATGAGCTCCGATTTCTTTTTTGAGTGAAGCATTAGATCCGTAACATAATTACGGACTCGTAGCAGAAAGGATCGTCGAATTTGGACATCGTATGAGGATTTTATGGTCATCTTACCTAGAATTATGTTGCAAGATTTTTCAGATTAATTACGAAATTGCGACTGACGGCGTATTTAAAAATCTTCACTATTTTCAAACATTGAAACCAACATATATCCTTCATTATAAGGTCAAATTGAGTGATTCAAAAGCCTAGCTTGACTAGAATTTCACAAGAAATCCATTGGAGGTATAGAAAGTGAGTTTCGGGATCGTTTGGCATGAGAAACGAGGCAGAATAGCTGAGAGAAAAATATATAAAATAAGGGTTTATTTATTCGGTCATATTTTGAGTTGGGGAGCTCGGATTTGGGAGATTTTCACCATAGGGATTGGGTTGAGTGTTCTCTACTCGATTTTGGTTATATTTCATGAATCCATATTTGTTTTTGGGATTTGATTGATGATTTCAAAGTGAAATTGAGGGAGTTAGGGCTTCAGTTTTGGAGAGTTTTAGGTAGGGATTTGAGGGACCAAATGGAGTCTGATTTTGATAAATTTTATATGGTTAGACTCGGGAGAGGAGGAGGATTATTATTCTGCAATTTTTGACTGGTTTTGAGATATAGGCCCGTGGGCCGGGTTTGGCCGATTTCGAATTTTTGGCATATTTTGTAGTTTTTATTGTGGAATTCAATTCTTTAGCCTATGTTGATAGTAGAATTCTGATTTTGGTAAGATTTGGATCTTTTAAAGATCAAGTCCAGAGACAAGGGCATCCCGTAGTAGGATTTTTACGCGGTTAAGGTAAGTAACAGTTTTAACTCTGGCTTTGAGGGTATAAACCCGAATATTTGATATCATGTGATTGCGTGGAAGTGATACCCATGCTAGGTGATGGGTGTGTGGGTGTTCACCTCGAGGAATTGAGACTTGGTCCATCCCGCAGGCTGTGAGGCCTAATAGCTATTATATGTTGTTACGTGTTTACTTGTTGTTGAATTTGTTTGCCTTCATGTTAGAGATCATGTTTAGGCTTTATTCATGCTCCCATTATTTGTACTCAGTCATAGAAAATATTGTACATGTTTACCTCAGTCTCTATTATTTGCTAATATGCTATGATACTTGATGTGGGTTTTGTCCCCTTATTTGTTGATGATGGTGAGGCTAGTGAGGTACATGATTGAGTGAGGACGAGGGCTTGGTTGTGAGGATATTAATATCATAGTGCGAGATCTATCCGTGTAGCACATGAGCTGACCGTGCGGGTCCAGGTATTGACACCATAGCACGTGAGTTGTCCGCGTAGCACGTGAGCTGACCGTGCGGATCCAGGTATTGATATGGTAGCACGTGATCTGCCCGTGCTTAGCGTAGAATGTTGAGTATTGAGTGCGAGTGATGAGTAATGGAATGACACTGTTGTGAGGCCGTATTCACTTTTGTTGTTGCTGCATTTTACCTGTTAAATTTCTTTGTAACATTAACTAAGTTATGGGAATTTACCTGTTTATTCATGTTATTGATAAATTGTGAAGAAATAAATAATTGGGCTGTTTTGCTTAGCTTGTCTCTACTACTCAGTTCCTTAGTTATTTTTGTTAATACTGAGTCGGTTGTAGTCATACTACACCCTACACTTTATGTGCAGATCCAGGTGAGTTGGAGCGCGGCGATCGTTGATTTCAGGCCGGCTATCTGTGGATATTGCAAGGTAGTTGCCAGCATCCCCAGGACCTTGTTACTCCTGTTATCACTTATTCCTTTAGACAGTACTATATCTTAGTTCACAGTTTTAGACGCTCGTGACTTAGTGACACCCCGATTTTTGGGGATCTTTTTCGTACTTTATATTAATATTATTTAGAGTTGATTTAGTTTATGAAAATCTAAAGGTTGGAAATATTTTATTAATTTCATATAATTGATTTAGTAGTAATATTTTTGAAATAGGCTTTCCTTGTAACACAGTAGGCACCATCACGACCATGGTTAGATTTTGGGTCGTGACAGCCAGTCCTCACGTGTTAGCATGTCTTTCATTTCCCAATTCAATATACGTGGTGTATGATCTCCAATGTGAACAACAAACTTTTTATCATCTACAATGCAACATTCATAGAACCACTCTTGTAGTGCAAGAGGAAATCCACCAATCCTATAAAACTCTGACTTTCCCCTCAACCTCTCACTCAATGACTTCATTAAAGATCGAAACGCAATATTACCCCAGGGAAAGGACACATATTCACCTCTCGAGAAGATGGAAATCACGTTTGCTTATAAATGTCTTCTGAGCCTGAGTAGACATTAGAAATGTGTTTATGAAATAAATGATTGCAATCTTAACTGCGTCTTCATCAGACTGCCATTTCTTCTTCTCAAAACAATCAATAAGCGCTTTCTTTGACACCGCATCAAAACCATAAAAATAAGTATCCATCGACCTATTGGGTCCATTGAAGTTACCCTCAACATGTTCATTGCCACACCGTTTAAACCACTCACAACACAAAATTCCCGAAGATCAAAATGTAAAACACATTCGTCATTCAATTTCACATAAAATTGATCACACTTATCTTGAACAACCTCCCCAAACATTAAAGAACGAGTCAGTTTTGCCTGGATAGAAACTCGAGGTAAATCAAGGAAATAGTGACAATAGCTTTCCCTAAACATCCGAAGCTGGACATCAGTCAACTTTGACTGTAAAACTGATACAATGTCCACATTAGTATATGATGTCCAATGAGTAACAGGAAAAGGCTCACCAACAGGAATATAAAGCTTCCAAGGCTGCAAATAAATGACACACATTAACAACAAACAAATACAAACTAAATTCAATTTTAAAAGAATATTCAACAATAGAGAATAATATAACTGAAATTGTATGTACCTTACAAACTTTGTCAGGAATTTTAACTTTTTTTGCCTTTTGAACCTTACTTTTTTTTGGTTTGACACTCAAATTCACTTTGTCCTCCACGACACATTTTCTCTTACCTTCAACATCATCTGCTCTAACCTTTTTGCTCTGTTTTTCTCAGATTGTCCAACAATATCCTTTCGAGATTCTAACACATTAACACTGTCGGAACGATTTTGTCTTTCCATATTTCATTCATCAATCGATTTCTCAACTAAAATCCGGGTTGAATGAGGAGATAAAATCATTGATCTAGTTTCTCTTCTCATGTTGCTTGATTTCTCAATTAAAACCGGCTTTGAATAAGGTGATGAACTCATCGAACGAGTTTGTCTTGTCATATTGCTCAATTTCACAATTGAAACTACGTTGAATGAGAACATTAAAAGTTATACGAACAAACAATTACAGAATTTTGTGAGGAAATTGATACAAAACTCAACCAAAACTAATAAAATCATATATAACAGATACCTACAATGAACTTTAAATAAACAATTCAGTCGCAAAAGCCTAAAAAAAGCAACATCGTTTCTCCAAAAACACATGCAATCCGAAAAAATACACAAAACAAGAGATTTTCTACTCCAAATTACCTGAAATCAGACGAAAATAACCACAAATGTGTCTGTTTTGTCATCAATTTCAACAATTTTGGTTCAATTTAGTAAAAAATTGCACATATATTTATATATATATATATATATATATATATATATATAGAGAGAGAGAGAGAGAGAGAGAGAGAGAGAGAGTGAAAACGTAGAAAAGAGAGAATAGTGTCTGTAAAACAAAAATAACGAATACAAAAAAACTGACATTAATTGAAACTATTTTGGCTTAAAATAACATTTGGGTCTTTTTTAGTAGATATTTTATTTTGGGCTATTTTTGGTTGGGAAAGTTTATAGAGTGACAGTTTGAGTAATTTTCCCAACTACGAGATGTTTTCATTCCTATACACTATTTGAAACCTTATTACGAAAAATGTTCATGTTTTAGTATTTACCCGAACTAAATATATTTTAGTTACAAAACATATACAATCCACCTTAAAATGTTCACAATCCATTATTTACTCATTCAATCAAGAGATTTAGTTACACCATTTTTTATTTCCTCTCCACTCCCCCTCTTCTCTCCAGATTGATCTTATATTTAGGAATTTAGAGAATCCAATCCCTCAGATCTCACCGATTGAACTCAAGGGTGATGTACTTGTGTTTTTCTAAGTATGCATAGGTCAGCCATCGATAATCTTAGATACACCACAGATAAGAACAACAAATAATAATAACATTCATGCTTAGTACAACAAAAAAACAAATTAATTAGCACTAGTGCGACGCGATTGCAGATTTTAATAGCTAGATTGACAAAACAGATTTATTATATTGAAATGGGTTGAGATTTAAAGGAGAACAATACTCAACACTTCTGCAACCACATACTATACATGAAGATGTGTTCAGGAAGTTTTACAAGGATGCCATAGACTTTGGTGACTACTGATTTTTATGTTCATCCTTCTCAAACAGACAAACTAATTTCACCGTTATGTTCAATATGTTCAGTATCCACCTCAAAAAGTTCACAGCAATCAACCAACCAAAAACACAACCCTTCCCACTTCATCAAGCGTGTATGATCCCTTGATTGAAGGCACAAATTGTTCATACATTATTTCTATCCATTTATATACAACTAAAATATCATACCACTTAAATATAATTTTTATACAAATTTTATACAATATGTCTTTTGTATATTGTTTATCTGATTTATACATAGTAAAAACAAATTTCATACATAATAATTATATATTATACAACTTATCTACAATATATCTACAACTTTCATATATTATTTTTACCTAGTTATATACAACTACAATATCATACAACTTAAATACATTTTTTATACAAATTTTATACAACATTCATACAATATTTAAATAAAAATATATATATAAACAACATAATACAATTTTTCTACAATTTTATTAACACTTTATTACAATTTCGCAAGTATAATGTATGTCGTGTCTTTTTTTTTCTTCTTCTTCTTGTTCTTTCTTCTTCTTCTTCTTCTTCTTCTTCTTCTTCTTCTTCTTCTTCTTCTTCTTCTTCTTGTTTCAATATGAAATTCAGCCAAAATCAAGTCTAATCTTCACCAAAACACCCTCAAAATTGAGATATAAACTCCAAACAATATTCTCAATTGTTTGCAACAACACCCAATCCAAACAAATAATGGTTTTGAAAATCCAAATTCTAATTCAAAGCTTTAAAGCTTTTTAATGACAGTCAATGGAGGAATTGCTGCTCTCTTACTGGAATTAGGGCTGATCTTCAAAAGTGTTTTCTTCTTCATTGAAAGTTAAGCAAGCAACAGGTGCTAATGGAGGTGTGCGGTAGAGTATTTAGAGCTTGAATCTATAAAAATGGACAGGAATTTTTGAAGAAGAGTGAAAACAAGCGTTAATGGAGGGAGATACTGAAGATACGTGGGGGATGGGGTGTGGAGAGAGAAACGTGGAGGGAGTGGGATATAGACTTTAGAGTGATTTTAGGATTTAATTATCCTCATTAAATTCCCAAAAATGTACATAATTGCTAATTTTGTATATATTATGTAATTAGATTAAAACTTGAGTAGGGAGGGTAATAAAGTTTGAAATAGTGTATAGGAATGTAAAAATTCCTTTAGCAACCAAACAACTGCTATGGGTTGGAAAGCCCAAGTTTAATTCCAATTGTACATACACAGATACATCTGGTTTCATTTGAAAAGGTTACTCGCTCCATTTCAAAAAGATTGTCTTAGTTTGATTTGACACAAACTTTACTAAAGAAGGAAAGAATTTTGAGATATGTGGTCTTAAATAAGCCATAGCATTTGTGTGGCTGTAAAGCTTTTGAAACTTGTGGTGTGAAACCTGTCATAACTGTCATGTGCGGCTTTCCAGCCATACCCAATGACCCCTTGGACGCGCCCCATGGCGTCCTGGCAAGCTGTTGGTCCAAATCGCACATGCAAGTATACATGTTAAATCGAATGTCGAACCCACCGGGACTTGCGTAAACTACTTATTGAATCACTCTAATTGCTATTTAATCGAGCCAAAACAAAATTCAAGAATATAACTAATTTATTCTACGATTATATGAACTAATTATCAAGTAACGAGAATATTGTTGTGTATTCAATAGAGACAAATATTTCAGGGTTGTTATCAATTCACCATTCATATTGCACTCTAATTAGCTCTCCCTTTCACATAATTCACTCATGGTTGCTAATTAATCGATAGTTGCTCTCGTAGCCTTCTCCCGAAGTACTACTCGCCTATTCTCAATAGATTAACGCCCATATTCCTATGAAATTAATCTATTAGAACTCACTAAGATTACGATGTTTAATTAAGCACGGTGACTAGGTATATTCCTATCCTAACCACAAATCCTCTCCCCTGAAGGGTTAAGATCGCGCTCTCTTCAATTCTCCTCTAATCTATATACGACTTTTCCAAGCATAACATAGATAGTATATAGAACCTAATTGCTGGCCAAACAATTAAGCAATTAAATGCAGAATTGAAGAAACAACCATATATTGAGCGAATTATAATCAAGGTTAAGTTTATATCGAATTACAATATTCATGGCTAAACCAGAACCCCATAACAATGGGTGTTTAGCCACTCATACTAGAATTAAACAATTGCATAAGTTGAAAATACTAGATTAAGATGAAGAAAACTGATAATTCTCTGCTTCTTCAATGATCGTGTGTGTATATTCTCTCCAAAAAATGGCATCCTCCTCTCAAAGTTGTGTTTTTGGGTCTATTTATATGTTTGGGACAAACCCTAAATGCGTAGGAGACTTCTATTCCAACCAGGAAACACTTAAAAACCTTTAAAACTCGGATTTGACTGGACCAGGCACCCATGCGTTAAGCCCCAAACGCCCCCTTAACGCCCGGGCAGGCCTGACGTTAGGGGCCAAATACCTGCTAACGCCAGGCTCACCCTAGCCTTAAGGGAGAAATGCCTCCTTAACGCCTGGGCATGCCTGGCTTTAGGGACCAAACGCCCGGGTATGGCCCGGGTCACTCTTTTTCGACTCATGAGCTTATTTTTGACGTTTATGCACCCATTTAGCTCGGCTTCCATCTCAAATTCACCTACACATGAAATAGACTCCATTATGCACATATAATGTGTATTTTTATCACAAAAGCACATAAAATGTAAGGTATATAATGCTTAAAACTATGAATTCTAGCCACGCATCAACACCCCACACTAAGACTCTTGCTCGTCCTCGAGCAATATCCTTCAACACGTACACATTTCATTAACAAGGAGTACTTTACTTTTCAATCACACACATTACCCCTTAACTATGATCAATACCGGCAATAAATTATGAAGATACAAAATTTCACACTCTTTCCCTTCCTTAGACATGCCCAAGAATAAAAATTTAATCAATCATATCAACAACCTAATTGCAACCACCCAACCTCAAGAGTCGACTTGCAACTACTAAGCCCTCTCAATTCACGCACCTACCCAACAAGAAAATTACAATATTACCAATCGTTCATGAGATCATGTTCCCTCACCAACAACAAGAGAGTGAATATATCTAGTCCACACATTCAAATATACTTTTGAACATTATTTAAGGACGTCACATAATTGAACAAATTCACTCACTCTCACAAAAAATTCATATGCATCCCGTGGTCGTACCATAAGCTTGCCCGTAGTGTATATCTCCACTAATTCAAGTTCGCCAAATCTAGGATCAATTATGACTTTTAAGGTTGTAATGTAGGCTAAGGGATGTGTATGATATATTTAGGAATAATGACTAACCCTCCTAAGCACTTTAATACACTACTTTCACAAATCAACACATATTCTTCTCAACCAATTCCCTTGCCACAATTCATATTCAACATAGCCCTTTTTCAATTAAGCACTTCTATATTCTCACTAGCACAAACTAGTAAAATTTGGAGGTGTGTATCTTTTTGTACATATTTTTTTTTTCTATTATTTTTTTCTTTTTTTCTTCTTTCCTACACACACTCCATACATGAAGTTCAATGGCTAGTGACTTTTGAATACAATTTTTTTTAGTGCACTAACGGGCCTTTCCATGACTCCACTCAAACACTATTTCCCAATATCCCACCTTACTTCTTTTAGCGACTAAGTGCCTTAGGAGGAAAAGGTGCAAAAATCTCAATTTAAGAACAAAATAGGGGTACGGCTTGTAATGTGGGTACCAAAGAGAAGGTCTAAAGGCAACAAACACATCCATGATCAAGCAAGAAAATGCCTACGTCATCTCCTAGACCAGCATAACCTACAATTTCACTTCGATTAACACACGGGGCAAGTTCTAGACTCCACAGGATAGCATAAAAAATAACTAAACCTCACTCACACCTTGCACATGACTCAATCACAACGGTTTTATTCAACTCTCAAGTTAAGCAGACACACAAAAAAATTGAGAGAATTAAGCAATATTACACTATGTAGAATACAAGTCACACAACTGAGTTAAGGCGTCACAAATTAGGCTATTTATTTTTTTTACTCAGGCATCACATGTCAAACCAAATAT
>MDKJ01176056.1:0-21410 GCA_005239525.1 Nicotiana knightiana
AAGAAATAGACGGGAATAACAAAAGAAACCCCATGGTGCTGCCGAGGATCGTCAGGAGAAGAAGCTCATCATGAAGTCAGGTCCAATCTATACTCAAAATCGAGCTCCGATCTGATAACCAGATGCACCAGCCCCAGAACCTGTACAATTAAGTACAGAAGCGTAGCATGAGTACATAAACAAATATGTACCCAGTGAGTATCCCACCTAACCTCGAAGAAGTAGTGACGAGAGGTCAACTTGATACTTACTAGGGTAAAAAAAATACAATTTAAATACAGGATAAACAGAAATAGCAGTAATGAATGGTAATAATAAGGATAGGAGCAACAATTAGCATTGTGTAATACTTTTTCTTAACACCTTTCCATAGCATAAAAGCTACTTAGTTCCCATATTTTTCTTCATAAAATCAACAGATAAATTACAGGGTTTCCCATCAATTATCAACACATAACAAGCCATGAACGAGCGGTCGGTACGACGTGAAAAGTAAATGTGCATTGCCGAGGGTTGAACGGCTCGAACCATAGATGCATCTATCTGCCTCGCTCACAAATCAAACATGCGAAGCGGTTAATATAATACTAGGACTACCCCGCCCGCGAATCATTCATGCGACTCGGGTTAATATAATACTAGGACTACCCCGCTCGCGAATCATTCATGCAACTCGGGTTCCCGTATAAATACATGATTATCAGGAAATTCCAGATAGTTTAGCAGGGGACATACTAACAGGATAAGTACTTAATAATGTCAACTTCAAAGCATAACTTCTTAGGCCTTCACATGTGAGATTCGAGGATGTTAGACTACTTAGACCATATGCAAGATCACAAATATCACACATAAAGCATGCTTGTGAGTCCTAAACTAGCCGACAAGGCATAGTAGTAGCTACACGTGGGCTCTCATCACTTCGTGCGTGCGTAGCCCCCGAAAATAAGGACAAACAACCATTTATAATCACCTATGGGGACAATTCCCTCTTACAAGGTTAGAAAGGATACCCACCACGCGTCGAACCTACTCTCCGGGTCAGGAATGCGCCCGAAACTCCGGACTCGTCTCCCAAGGACTCGAAACTAATCAAATGTTATATAAATATATCAATTTATACTCAACAGTATGGAATTCTCCTATTTATTTAGTTATTTCACCTTACTTTGAAAAATCCTAAAATACACCCCCAGGCCCACATGCTCGGATCGGAAATTTTCGAAGGAATCAATTACCCATAGGCTAAGGATCATTAATATATCGTTTTGTGTGATTTCATGGCAAATTCCTTGGTAATTCTCCCAATTTTTATAAAATCTAGGTTTTTACTCTAACCCTTGAATTTCCACTAATTAATGAGTTAATCTACCTAAAAATCCAAGTATTAGACTAAGTTTATGGTATGAAATACTTACCTCAAAATGGATAGGTCGTTTGTCTCTCTTAATGCTCAAAAATCACCCCAAGGAAGAAGAATGCCCAAAAATGGTTTAAGTCCGGTTTTAAAACACACTGCCCAGCTGTGGTTTCGCACCTGCGGAAATGGGACAAGGGGCCTGGGCTCGCACCTGCGGAACAGAGTCCGCACCAGCGGTTTCGCACCTGCGAGAAAGGGCCCGCACCTGCGAGAGGAGGGCAGCCCATCTGGGGGTCGCACCTGCGAGGCTGGAACCACTGGAGCGATCCCGCACGAGTGACTGGGCAACCGCACCTGCGGTCACACCAGAACATGTGCACCATCAATTGCTTCAGCTGGTTTTTGGCCTCGTTTGGTGCCCGAGAGGCACCTGGGCCTACGCAAGCCCCCGTCCAAATATACCAATAAGTCCCACATCATAATACAGACTCCCTCGAGCCTTCAGAACACCCAAAACAATTCTAAAACTCAAAATCACACCTCAAAACCCATAGAATCAAACTTAGGAACTTTAAGTTTCTAGAATTCGCTAACAATGCGCCGAACAGACCTCTACTACTCGGAATGACCCCAAATTTTGCGATCAAGTCATGAATGACATAACGGAACTACTCCCGGTATCAGAATTTTGTTTGGACCTCGATAACACAAAAACACGTCCCAAACCACAATATGAATTTAAGGAAACTCTTGTTTCGCTATTGGGCGTCGAAACACTCCCGGGTCATCCAAAACCCATTCCGAACATACGCCCAAGTCCGAAATCATCTTACGAAGCTACCGGAACCGTCAAAACTCGATTTCGAGGTCATTTACTCAAAATGTTGACCGAAGTCAAACTAGGTCTTAAAGGCCAGCCTTAAGGAACCAAGTGTTCCTATATCACTCTAAACACTTCTGAATCTCGTACCACCCGTCCCCGCAAGTCATAAATCATAATAAGCCGCTACGGGAAGTCTCATTTAGGGGAACGGGGTCTGATACACAAAACGACCGGTCGGGTCGTTACATTCTCCACCCCTTAAACAAATGTTCGTCCTCGAACGGGTCTAGAATCATACCTAAAGTGTTGAATAAGTGTGGATATCTGCTCCGCATGTCCTCCTCGGACTCCCAGGTCGCCTCCTCGACTAGTTGGCCCCTCCACTAGATCTTTACGGCAGAAACTCTCTTGGATCTCAACTGGTGATCCTGCCTGTCGATAATAGCAATTGGCTCCTCCTCGTAGCCCAACCTCTCATCCAGCTGAATAGTGCTAAAATCAACCACGTGAGAGAAGTCGGCGTGGTACCTCCGGAGCATGGATACGTGAAAGATCGGATGAACTCCTGATAAACTGGGAGGTAAGGCAAGCTCAAAAGCAACCTCCCCAACTCGCCTCAACACCTCGAAAGGACCTATAAACCTCGGGCTCAGCTTGCCCTTCTTCCCGAACCTAATAATTCCCTTCATCGGCGAGACCTTCAATAGAACCTTATCTCCCTCCATCAATGATACGTCACGCGCCTTCTGATCCGCGTAACTCTTCTGTCTGGACTGTGCGATGCAGAGCCTGTCCTGAATCAGCTTCACCTTCTCCAAAGCATCCTTCACCAAGTCTGTGCCATATAACTTAGCCTCTCCAGGCTCAAACCACCCAATAGGAGAACGACATCGCCGACCATAAAAAGTCTCAAATGGTGCCATCTCAATGCTGGGCTGATAACTATTATTGTAAGCAAACTCGGCCAAAGGCAAGAACTGGTCCCACTGACCTCTGAAGCCAATCACACATGGCCTGAGCATGTCCTCCAAACTGTACGCTCCGACTAACCATCAGTCTGAGGGTGAAATGTTGTGCTGAGATCTATCTGGGTACCCATCTCACTATGCAATGCTCTCTAGAAGTGCGAGGTAAACTGAGGACCTCGATCTGATATAATGGACACCGGTACACCGTGCAACCGGACTATCTCCCGAATGTAGATCTGGGCCAACCTCTCAGAAGTATATGTAGTAGCCACTGGAATGAAATGCGACGATTTGGTCAATCTATCCACAATGACCCAAACCGCGTCAACTTTCCGCAAGGTCCGAGGCAACCCAACCACGAAGTCCATAATGATGCGGTCCCACTTCCACTCAGGAATGGGCATCTGCTGGAGTAGGCCTCCTAGCCTCTGGTGCTCATACTTAACCTGTTGGAAATTAAGACACCTAGCCACATACTCCACAATGTCCCTCTTCATCCGCCTCCACCAGTAATGCTGCTTCAAATCACGATACATCTTCGTAGCACCAGGATGAACAGAATACCGAGAATTGTGTGCCTCCTCTAGAATCCTCCCTCTCAAGCCATCGACATTAGGAACACATAAACGACCTTGAAGTCTCAGAACATCATCCTCGCCAATAGTAACCTCCCTGGCACCACCCTGAACCACAGTCTCCCGTAGCTCTGCCAAGTACGGATCATCAAACTGCCGAGCCTTAATCTCTCCCAATAACGAAGACTGAGCAACCACATGTGCTAAAACTCGGCGAGGCTCTGAAATGTCTAACCTCACCAGGCGATTAGCCAAGGACTGAATGTCCCAGGCTAGAGGTCTCTCCTCTGCTGCAATATAGGCCAATCTACCCATACTCTCTGCATTCCTGCTCAAGGCATCTGCTACCATATTTGCCTTGCTCGGATGATAAAGAATAGTGATATCATAATCCTTCAACAACTCAAGCCATCTGCACTACCTCAAATTAAGGTCCCTCTGCTTGAACAAGTGCTGCAAGCTGCGGTGGTCTATATAAACCTCACAGGACACCCCATACAAGTAGTGCCTCCAAATCTTAAGAGCATGAACAATCGCCGCCAACTCTAAATTGTGCACAGGGTAATTCTTCTCATGAACCTTTAGCTGACGTGAAGCATAAGCAATAACTCTCCCTTCCTGCATCAACACACATCCCATACCAATGCGTGAAGCGTCGCAATACACTGTATACATCCCTGAATCGGAAGGCAATACCATAACTGGTGTTGAGGTCAATGTTATCTTGAGCTTCTGAAAGCTCGCCTCACACTCGCCGGACCATCGGAATGGGGCATTCTTCTGAGTCAATCTAGTCAATGGAGCTGCAGTAGAAGAGAATCCCTCCACAAATCGGTCATAATAGCCTGCTAGGCCCAAAAGCTCCTGATCTCTACAGCTGAAGTAGGACGCGGCCAACTCTGAACTGCCTCAATCTTCTGAGGATCAACCTTGATACCCTCTCTGGATACCACATGCCCCAAGAATGCCACGGAATCCAACCAGTACTCACATTTGGAGAAATTAGCATATAGCTTCTGTTCTCGCAAAGTCTGGAGCACAACTCTCAAATGCTGCTCGTGCTCCCCCAGGCTACGTGAGTAAATCAAAATATCATAAAAGAAGACAATGACAAGGAATAATATACGACCTGAACACCTTGCTCATCAAGTCCATAAATGCTTCTGGGGCATTAGTCAAGCCAAAAGACATCACCAGGAACTCATAATGGCCATACCTCATACGAAAAGCAGTCTTCGAAACATCTGAGGCCCGAATCGTCAACTGATGATATCCCAATCTCAAATCAATCTTAGAAAACACCCGAGCACCCTGCAACTGGTCAAACAAATCATCGATGCGTGGAAAAGGATACTTATTCTTAATGTTGACCTTATTCAACTGGTGGTAGTCAATACACATCCGCATGGACCCATCCTTCTTCTTCACAAATAGAACTGGAGCACCCCACGGCGATACACTCGGTCTGATGAACCCCTTAGCCAACAACTCCTCAAGCTGATCCTTCAACTTCTTCAACTCTTTCGGAGCCATACGGTATGGAGGAATAGATATAGGCTGGGTACCTGGAGCCACATCAATACAGAAATTGATATCACGATCCGGAGGCATGCCCAGAAGGTTTGAAGGAAATACATCAGCAAACTCTCGAACAACTGGCACTGAACCAATCGTCAGAGACTCAGCGGTGGTGTCCCGCACATAAGCAAGATATGCCAGACAACCCTTCTCGGCCATGTGTCGAGCCTTCAAGAATGAAACAACCCGGCTAGCTGCACTAACTGAGGAACCTCTCCACTCCAGCCTAGGCGACTCGAGCATGGCTAAAGTAACTGTCTTGGCATGGAAATCTAGCACGGCATGATAAGGAGATAGCCAATCCATGCCTAGAATAACCTCAAAATCAACCATGTCGAGCAATAGAAGGTTCACTCGTGTCTCGAACCCACAAAAGGTGATCACAAGACCGATAGACCTGGTCTACCACTGCAGAATTGCCCACAGGAGTGGACACATCTATAGGAGAACCCAAGGACTCACGAGGAACATCCAGAAAATGAGCAAATAAGGCTGCAACATAGGAATAGGTGGATCATGGATCAAATAACACTGATGCCTCTCTACCACATACTGAAATAATACATGTGATCACAGCGTCAGAGGCCACTGCATCTGATCTGGCTGGAATAGCATAGAACCTAGCTGGAGCACCGGAAAACTGAGCTCTGCCAGAGTGAACAGGAGCTGACTGACCTCTCCCTGATTGGCCTCCACCTCTAGGACGACCCCTGCCGACATGTCCTCCACCTCTAGGTGGTCTGACTGCTAGTGCTGGACTCATAGGCTGATAACCCTGCTGCACTGCCTTGCCCCAAAACCTGGGGCAAGTCCTCCTGAAATGGCTGGAATCCGCGCACTCATAATATCTCTCCGGAGGCATGGCCTACTACCCTAAAGAAGAACCCTGAACAACTGGGGGACGGTGAGAACCCTCTGGCATAGAACTGAAGTAAGGCCTCACTGGAGCACCACGAGGATGTGGTGGTGGGGGTGCTGATATGGTGTCCTGCTGGGCTGGCTCCCACCAAACTAACCTCTGCCCCTAGTTGGGGCACCTCTGAAATCCCCGAAATATCTGGCTCTCTTATCCTGTTGTGCCTGCTCCCTGATCCTCGACCGATAACCCTCGATCCTACGAGCAATCTCCACTACCAGCTGATAAGGAGTCCCCATCTCCACCTCTCGGGCCATGTTGGCCCTAATGCCTGGATGCAACCCATCTACAAATCTACGGACTCTCTTAGCATCAATAGGTAGTATCATGAGTGCATGGCGAGACAACTCTGAAAATCTAGCCTCATAATCTATCACTAACATCTGTCCCTGCTCCAACTGCTCAAACTGATACCGAAACTCTTCCCTCTCAGAGGGTGGGATATATCTGTCTAGAAACATCTGAGTGAACTGCTCCTAAGTGACAGGAGGAGAATCTGCTGGCCTGCTGAGAATATAAGACTGCCACCATCTGCGAGCTCTGCTCTCCAACTGAAAGGTAGTGAAATCCACTCCATGGGACTCTAGTATCCTCATGTTGTGTAGTCTGTCCCTGCACTTGTCAACAAAATCCTGGGCATCCTCGCCTCGCTCACCCCCGAAGACTAGAGGGTGCAATCGAGTCCATCTATCCAATAACTTCTGCGGATCACCGTCTGCAGCTGGTCTGGGCTCAGGTGCTGCTGTTACAGGATAAACTCCAGCCATGGGCAGTGTACCCGGGGTATGATGTAATGTTGTTGCCTGACCTACAGCCTGGGCGGTAAGAGTCTGGGGCCCCTCTCCCGCCTGAGATGTGGCAGGATCTGCTGGAAATAAACCAGCCTGTGACATAGTGTCCATAAACTGCATCATACGGCCCATGACCTCCTGAAAGCCTGGCACCGTCATAAAGTCCACTGGAAAAGGATCTACTGGGGGCACCTCACCCTGCTCCTCTATAATAGGATCCTCTGGTGGTGGTGCAACTGGGATAGCTCTGGGACGCCCTCGTACCCTACCTTAGTCCGGTGCTCTCCCCCCGCCTCTACCACTGCCTCGGACAACAGGGGTAGCGGTCCCTCATGTGTCTGGAACATCAGATGCACGCGTCCTCACCATCTGTGAGAGAATAGAAGAATGAGATTTAGTAAACCATTGACTGCACGATAGAATAAGAATAAAGAGAGGTTTCCTAACACCCTATAGCCTCCCGAAGATAAGTACAGACGTGTCCATATCGATCCGCAAGACTCTACTAGGTTTGCCCGTGACTTGTGAGACCTACGTGAACCTAGAGCTCTGATACCATGTTGTCACGATCCAAAATCCTAACTCAGATCGTGATGGTGCCCAAAACCGGGGTCAGGTAAGCCAACACCCAATTAACTAAGTATTTTCACATATTTGATTAAACATTCCAACAAGTACCAAGTTTTAAAGTTCAAAATATTAATTTAAAGAGATAATTAGCCAATTTTAACCCAAAACAGTCATAAAGAGACGTGAGCCAATATATATATATATATATACAGACCCGCAAACCATAATATCTACCACGTGTGTGCCAGGAACTAGTGTCACAAGTCCTACGGGCATACTAACAGAATATACAAAAGATATAATATAATTGTCCCACTATCCGGAAGAAATAGACGGGAATAACAAAAGAAACCCCATGGTGCTACCGAGGATCGTCAGGAGAAGCAGCTCATCGTGAAGTCAGGTCCACTCTATACCTAAAATTGAGCTCCGGTCTGATAACTAGATGCACCAGCCTCAAAACCTTTACAATTAAGTATAGAAGCATAGAATGAGTATATAAACAAATATGTACTCAGTGAGTATCTCGCCTAACCTCGAAGAAGTAGTGACGAGAGATCGACTTGATACTTACTAGGGTCAAAACAATACAATTTAAATACATGATAAATAGAAATAGCAGTAATGAATGGTAATAATAAGGACAGGAGCAACAATTAGCATTGTGTAATACTTTTACTTAACACCTTTCCATAGCATAAAAACTACTTAGTTCCCATATTTTTCTTCATAAAATCAACAGATTTTATCTACAGGGTTTTCCATCAATTATCAACACATAACAAGTTGTGAACGAGCAGTCGGTACGACGTGAAAAGTAAATGTGCACTGCTGAGGGTCGAACGGCCCGAACCATAGATGCATCTATTTGCCCCGCTCGCGAATCGAACATGCTACGCGGTTAATATAATACCAGGACTACCCCGCTCGCGAATCATTCATGCGACTCGGATTAATATAATATTGGGACTACCCCGCTCGCGAATTATTCATGCGACTCGGGTTCCCGTATAAATACATGATTATTAGGAAATTCCGGATAGTAAAGCAGGGGACATACTAATAGGATAAGAACTTAATAATGTCAACTTCAAAGCATAACTTCTTAGGCCTTGACATGTGAGATTCGAGGATATTATACTACTTAGACCATATGCAAGATCACATATATCACACATAAAGCATGCTTGTGAGTCCTAAACTACCCGACAAGGCATAGTAGTAGCTACGCACGGGCTCTCGTCACTTCTGCATGCGTATCCCCCGCAAATAAGGACAAACAACCATTTATGATCACCTATGGGGACAATTCCCTCTTACAAGGTTAGAAATGAGACTCACCTCGCGTCGAACCTACTCCCCGGGTGAAGAATGCGCCCCAAACTCCGGACTCGTCTCCCAAGGACTCGAAACTAATCAAATGTTATATAAATATATCAATTTATACTCAAAAGTATGGAATTCTCCTATTTATTTAGTTATTTCATCTTACTTTGAAAATCCTAAAATACACCCCCGAGCCCACATGCTCGGATTCCGGAAATTTCGAAGGAATCAATTACCCATAGCCTAAGGATCATTAATATATCGTTTTTGTGTGATTTCATGGAAAATTCCTTGGTAATTCTCCCAATTTTTATAAAACCTAGGTTTTTACTCTAACCCTTGAATTTCCACTAATTAATGAGTTAATCTACCTAAGAATTCAAGTATTAGACTAAGTTTATGGTAGCAATTACTTACCTCAAAATGGATAGGTCGTTTGTCTCTCTTGCATGCTAATAAATCACCCCAAGGAAGAAGAAGAATGCACAAAAATGGTTTAAGTACCGTTTTAAAACACACTGCCCAGCTATGGTTTCGCACCTGCGACTCAAGGACCGCACCTGTGGTCTCGCACCTGCGAGTAAATGCTCGCACCTGTGGAACTGGGACAAGGGGCCTGAGCTCGCACCTGCGGAACAGAGTCCGCACCAGCGGCTTCGCACCTGGGGAACGGAGTCCGCACCTGCGAGAAAGGGACCTCACCTGCGAGAGGAGGGCAACCCATCTGGGGGTCACATCTACGAGGCTGGGACCGCAAGAGCGATCCCCCACCTGCGACTGGGTAACCGCACCTGCGGTCACACCAGAACAGGTGCACCAGCAATTGCTTCAGCTGGTTTATGACCTCGTTTGGTGCCCGAAAGGCACCTGGGCCCACCCTAGACCCGTCCAAATATACCAACAAGTCCCACATCATGATACGGACTCGCTCGAGCCTTCGGAACATCCAAAACAACGCTAAAACTCAAAATCACACCTCAAAACTCCTAGAATCAAACTTAGGAACTTTAAGTTTCTAGAATTCGCTAACAATGCGCTGAACCGACCTCTACTACTCGAAATGACCCCAAATTTTACGAGAAAGTCATGAATGACATAATGGAACTACTCTAGGTCTCGGAATTCCATTTGGACCTTGATAACACAAAAACACGTCCCAAACCACAATATGAACTTAAGCAAAATCTTATTTCGCTATTGGGTGCCGAAACGCTCTCGGGTCATCCAAAAACCATTCCAAACATACGCCCAAGTCCGAAATCATCTTATGAAGCTACCAGAATCGTCAAAACTCGATTCCGAGGTCGTTTACTCAAAATTTTGCCGAAGTCAAACTTGGCCTTAAAGACCAACCTTAAGGAACCAAGTGTTCCTATATCACTCTAAACACTTCCGAATCCCGTACCACCCATCCCCGCAAGTCATAAATCATAATAAGCCGCTACGGGAAGTCTTATTTAGGGGAACGGGGTCCTGATACACAAAACGACCTGTCGAGTCGTTACAGCAGCGAAGATGTACCAGGATTTGAGACAACACTATTGGTGGAGGATGATGAAGAAGGATACCATTGGGTTTGTAGCCAAGTGTCTCGACTGCCAGAAGGTTAAGTATGAGCATCAGAGACCGGGAGGATTGCTTCAGAGGTTAGAGATCCCAGAGTGGATATGGGAGTGGATCACCACGGACTTTGAGAAAGTTCGATGCTATTTGGGTGATCGTGGATCGGTTGACCAAGTCAGCTCATTTTATCCCACTGTTGACTACTTATTCTTTAGAGAGATTGGCTGAGATTTATATCAGAGAGATTTTCCGCCTCCACAGTATCCCGGTATCCATCATTTCATATAGAGGTACACAGTTCACATCACGGTTCTGGAGAGACGTACAACAGGAGTTGGGTACTAGGGTGGAGCTGAGCACAACCTTTCACCCTCAGACGGACGGGTAGTTTGAGCGCACGATTCAGATTCTTGATGATATGCTTCGTGCTTGTGTAATGGAGTTTGGAGGGTCATGGGACTAGTTCTTGCCACTTGCGGAATTTTCCTACATTAACAGTTACCAGTCCAACATTCAGATAGCACCGTATGAGGCTTTGTAAGGTAGGCGGTGCTGGTCCCCAGTGGGTTGGTTTGAGTCGGGCGAGGCCCGATTATTGGGTACAGATTTGGTCCAGGATGACCTGGATAAGGTGAAGGTGATTCATGATCGACTTCGCACAGCCCAGCCCAGACAGAAAAGTTATGCGGATCGGAAGGTTTGTGATTTGGCATTTATGGTTAGAGAGCGGGTCTTGCTATGGGTATCACCTATGAAGGGCGTCATGAGATTCGGGAAGAAGGGAAAGCTGAGCCCGAGGTTCATTGGTCCTTTTGAGATATTGCAGCGTGTAAGGTTGATTATGAGCTTGCCTTACCTCCCAGCCTAGTAGGAGTTCATCTAGTTTTCCACGTTTTGATGCTTCGGAAGTATCACCGTGATCCAACACATGTATTGGATTTCATCTCAGTCCAGCTGGACAAGGATCTATCTTATGTTGAGGATCCAGTAGCCATTTTGGACAGGCAGGTCAGGAAGCTAAGGTCAAAGAATATTGCTTCAGTAAAGGTCCAGTAGAGGGGTCAGCCGGTCGAGGAGGCGACTTGGGAGACCGAGCAGGATATGCGCAGCCGTTACCCTCATCTTTTCACAGCTTCAGGTATGTCTTTATACTCGTCCGAGGACGAGTGATTATTTTAAGAGGGGGAGAATGTAACGACCCAGCCAGTAGTTTTGAGAGTTAGAGCCCCGATCCCCTAATAACTGCTTTTTCCATATTTATTTCTGCTATTGTGACTTGCTGGGATGATTGATTTTGAGTTTCGGAGTGTTTTCGGACACTTAGTCCCTAAATGAGAGCTTAAGTCTTAAAATTTGGACCGTAATCAGAACTGTGTGAAAATGATTCCAGAATGGAATTCCATCAATTCCGTTAGCTCAATTGAGTGATTCTGGGTTTATGAGCGCGTCCAAAATGTGTTTTGGTGGTCCGTAGTAGATTTAGGCTTGAATTGGCGAAAGTTGGATTTTTGGCGATTTCAGCCGGTAGTGGGAATTTTGATATCAAGCTCGGAATGGAATTCCGGAAGTGGCTGTAGGTTCGTAGTGTCATTTTTTATATGTGTGTGAAATTTGAAGTCATTCGGACTAGGTTTGATGTGTTTCGACGTTGTTTGTAGAATTTGGAAAATTCAAAGTTCCTTAGGCTTGAATCCGTGCTTAATTCATATTTTTGATGTTGTTCGATGTGGTTTGAAGGATCGGCTAAGTTTGTATGGTGTTATAGTACTGGTTGGTATGTTGGGTTGAGTTCTCGGGGCCTCGGGTGTGTTTCAGACGCTTAACTGATCGAAAGTTGGACTTAGGCAATTGCTGAGTTTTGCTGGTTCTAGTGTTTCGCACTTGCGGAGGGGAGACCGCAGGTGCGGACTCGCACGTGCGGAAGTAGAGGCGCAGATTTGAAGTTTGTCCTGGTCTACTGGGGTCGCATGTGCGGTGGATAGATCGCAAAAACGGAAGCGCAGGAGCGGCTAGGGGACCGCAGGAGCGGGCTCGCAGGTGCGGCCCAGCTCGCAGATGCGGTCGCAGCCCAGTTATGTGGATTTTGCACCTGCAATAATTTGTCCCCAGGTCAGGGGCCGCAGGTGCGGTCCTGGGTCGGCAGATGCAGAAATCACTGGGCTGAAGAGGGCAGAATCGAGGGCAAATGCTCATTTCACCCAAATTCGATTTTGAGCTCGGGAAAAGGCGATTTTCGAGGGTTTTGAAGAGGAAGACATTCGGTAACGACTCCTAACCCTATTTCGATCATATTTCATCAATCTATTGTAGTTTTCTTCATTTAATCAAGGAATTTGAGTGAGAAAGTGGGAATTTGGGGGGAAAACTCCCTAATCGAATTTCTGAGTTTTCAATGGGTTTTAGACATCGGATTTAGATGATTTTTGTACGAGTGATATCGTGAGTGAATGAGTGTTCTAAATTGGTAACTTGTACCTGATTCCGAGTCGTGGGCCCGGGGTGACATTTTGGGTGTTTTTCCTATTTTCATTCCTTAGCTTCGAATTCATTAGCTAAAGTAGTTACTTATAGTTATATTTACATTATGAAATTGATTTGACTAGATTTGGGCCATTCAGAGTTGGTTACTTATGGCAAGAGAGCGGTTTCAAATTGATTTGAGCGGTTCGAGGCAAGTGGCTTGCCAAACCTTGTGTGGGGGAACTTCCCCTTAGGATGTTTGGTATTGTTTGATGTTTGAGCGCCGTGTACGTGAGGTGACGATTACGTACACGGGATATTCTTGTAAAAATCCCGTTTTTCTTCTAAATCATAAACTGTTTTCCTTTGGTTGAAATGCACTATTACGTTTAATTACCCTGTTTAGATTAGGAAAACATGCCTACATGTTTTGACTGTCTACTTGAAATTCTATGCATCATGATTAGGTAGATTCCTATTTTCCTTGGTTGCATTTAGTATAAACTGTACATTTCAATGCTGTAAATGTCATTTCATTGTTGAGTTGCATACTTACTTTGGGACTACGGACGTATTGCGAGAGATCCCCCAGCACTGCATATTTATTTTGGGACTACAGACGTATTATGGGAGATCCCCTGTACTGCATATTTATTTTGGGACTACAAACGTATTCCGGGAGATCCCCCTGTACTGCATGTTTATTTTGGGACTATGGACATATTCCGGGAGATCCCCCTGTACTGCATAATAAATTCGGGACTACGGGACGGTATCCACGGAGATTTCCCTGTTGTGTATCTCTTGTTCTGTGTCGAGGGCTTCTTGACTTTTATTACTGAAGACTTCCTTAATTGTTTTACTGTAGAATATATTTATGTCTCTTGCTGTTTTTAGTTCTTTATATTTTCACCGGTAGAGCCTTGACCTGACCTCGTCACTACTCAACCAAGTTTAGGCTTGGCACTTATTGGGTACCATTGTGGTGTACTCATGCCCTTTCCTGCATATGTTTTTCATGTGCAAATCCAGGTACGAGCTATCAGCCTCAGGTTTAGTGCGTGCTTGCTGATTCAGGAGACTTCAAGGTACTTCTGCTCGTGTCCGCAGACCTCAGAGTCCTCTTCTATTCCCCCGCTTAGAGATTTTTCTTTTGTTTCTTCACACAAGTTGTATAGAGCTATATAGACTTGTAGAAGCTTGTGATTAGAGACATTCCGGGTTTTGGGAGTGATGTTATTGTATATGCCGAGTGGCACTATCCTTGCTTATTAAATTATACTGTTTTGGCTTTTATCTTTATGTTTCCTATCTTATTCCGCAATAATAGGCTTAACTAGTCGTAGAGACTAGGTGCCGTCACGACACCTTACGGAGGGATAAAATGGGTCGTGACAGGCATTTTATTTTGTTTATTAATTATCTTGAAAAGAGTTAAAATTGAGAATTTCGAGATTTGAAAGTTTTCACTTAAATTTGTACTTTTAATATTGTAAAAACTTGAGAAATCTATGTGCAACCGCTTCGCAATTTATATTCCGCGAGCGAAGTAAATTTCCACTACTCTCATGAGAGCGGGATGATCGCCTCGACAGGTTAATAGATGCATCTATGGTTCGCGTCGTTCAACCCTCGGCAGTGCACAATATATATTTATATGTTGGATCGGGCCGTACGGCCTCGGTATGACTTGCGCATGATAGATCTTCGGAGCTAAATTATAATTTATGTTGCTTTGTTTGCTTGAGATATAAATTATTAAACGACTAAACTAGAGATGGAAACTTCCTAAATAATAAAAGAGATGTTTACTTACTTCTTGATTATTGAACCTTCAGTTGCTTCATATATTTCATGTTTAATTATCATATCGGCTTTTTATGATATAGTGAGTGTCGGAGTAGACCCCTCATTACTACTTCTTCGAGGTTAGAGGGGATACTTACTGGATACGCGTTGATTTACGTACTCATACTACACTTGTTGCACATTTTGTGCAGGTGCATTTATGTTTAGTGGCCTTGTGAGAGCAGTGGCGTATATGCATACGGAGACTTAGGTGAGTTGCACTCTATATCACGACTCGCAACAAGCAGAGTCTCCTTTAGAGTATCTATATTTTCTTTCATGTCCATTGTATTCCGGAGAAGCGTTGTATTTTATTTTATTTTCTAGTTGATGCTCATGCACTTGTGACACTGGGTTTTGGGGCGATTATCGGTTGCAATGAATTTGAAGTTGTTGTAAAATATTATTATTTACTTTGTAAACTCCATTTTTACTGTTTAATTAAATGAAAGTATAATTTCTAAAATATTAATATGAGAGTAAATTAGATATTTATTGTTGGCTCGCCTGACATTGGTGTCCGGCGCCTATCACGATCTTTAATGGATTTTGGGTCTTGACAATTATAACAATCAACACAGAATTACCCACTCAATACCTCTCGGTAAGAGAGTGGTTTTGCCCAATTTGGCTTTCTCAAGTCCAAATGGGTATTGCAGAAAACTATTGATAATTGCTCAAGTCGGGTTTTACTATCTCTAGGTTCAACCCTTTAATTGGGACTATCAATCTCTTGAATTCATCCAAAAATCTTGTTAGCCATGTTTTTCTAGACTAAATCACTCTTTCTCAAGTAGAGACTAAGTCAAATAGGCTTGAACCAATTTTTGCAACCATTAATTCTACAATTATAGCAAGAACTATGCTAAATAATACACACCCAACCGTAAACAAGACCTAAATCAAACACCCATTAGGTTCTCACACTAAGGTTGGGTCACAACCCTAGCTAGAAATTTAGCTACTCATAGTGAGTAATGAAGAAAATAAAGAAGAAAAGATGATAAAACTCATATTGAATGATTAATAGATGAAAACCCAATGTAAAATCAAAAATATAAACTAAAGTTGCCTAAAAGAGTAAAGAAAAACGGATACAGACTTTCTGGTATTCAAAACTTAACCTAATTTCGTCAAAAAAAACTATTTATGCACAGTTGAAATTTTCGGACAAAATTACCCTTTCGGAGGTTCTGGGGCCGCACAATTCTGTGTGCGGTCGGCACTTTGCTGCAGCTCTTGAAGGAGTAAGTTCTGCGGCCGCACAACTCTGCTTTGCGGCCGCATCTCTTGAATTCTGCGGACCGCACAATTCTGGGTACGACCGGACATTTGATTTCTGCGACAACACAATTATAGTGTGGTCCGCGGTTCTTGATTGTCTTGAATTGCAAACTCTTTGAACCTTGACTTATGTGGCCGCACAATTATTGTGCAGTCCGCACTTTACATTGCAGCACTGTCAAATCTTCTTCATATTCTGCGGCCGCAGACAGAATTCTGCAGTTCGCACTTTAGCCCTTTTTGCTTGATTTTTGTCCTTTATTCAAAAGCATTCCTTCTTGAGTTGATTGTCATCATAATGACCCATTTTTTAATATTCCTGCAAGTAAGTACATTTTATCAGTTTTCGGGAATACTTTTAAACGAAAGTTGAAGAGCGCAAATAAGTAGTTAAAATCCCCACTTCTCACACACCAGCAACAAAAACAAATCCACCAGCTATCTCCGAAGTCCAAAAATCGATTAGTAGCATATCCAAAACTCACTCAAACTCCTCAGGCTCCAAACCAAATATGCACACAAATGTAATAACGTCATACGAACTCTCTCACACGATCAAAACATCAAAATAACACCTAAAACTACGAATCAGACATCCAAATGTATTAAATTTTCAAAGAAACTGAAGAACATGCAAATTTACAACCAGACGTCCGAATCACGTCAAGTCAACTCCGTTTTGTACCAAATTTTGCATACAAGTCATAAATTAGGAATCGAAATCCGGAACAGAAATCCGAACCCAGTAGCAACAAAGTCAACCTACGGTCAAAATTAAAAATTTTTAAACCTTTAAATTACTAATTTTCAACAAATCACGTTAAATCAAGTTAGGGACTTTTAAATTTGATCTCGGGCATCCACTCAAGTCCCAAATCATGATATGGGCCCACCGGGACTGACATAATATTGATTCAGGTTCGTTTATACAAAATGTTGATCGTAGTCAACTCAAATCGTTTTTAAGGTTAAAACTCACATTTTCTTCAAATTTTCACATAAATTTTTTTTCAGAATAAGACACGAACCGCGTACACAAATCGCAGAACGCTAAACAAGTTATTTGAGGTCTCAAAACACATAAATGAAGGCTAAAATGCAAAATGACCTATCGGGTCATCACATAGCCTATCCTAATGTAAGCATTAGTGACAGCTTCCACAGCTCGAATCTGTGACCTATAGATCACACAAAAATAACTTTATCATTGCTCTAAAGTTCCCTTCCTCGAAATAACAAAAATGGTTTCCCTCGCCTATTACAGGCGAAAATCCAGTCTACTAAAACAATCTTTGACTTTTAACTTTATATTACTTCTTCCAACTAATACTTAATTATATTTTATTATTAACCATAGTATTCCAAACTTTTATCAAAACACTGTCAATTTGCTAGTATTATTATTGACTAGACAAAATAATTTTTTGGAAAAGATAATTTGATTTACCAACCGAATCGGAAACAATTTCAAAAATAGAAAAAGAGATTATTTTTATATATACAAAATTTTAAACTTATTTATTCGGTTTACCTATAATTTTTTATTAACAAAAAGTAACTTAAATTATTTACAAAGTATAAATAAATCTGGTTAAAATCTACAATTGATCTACAACTTAATACTATTTTTTTTTGTACTGAATTCGGTCAAATACTATAATTATATACAAGTTGTATATAATTATATTAGTTTTATATATTTTGTATGTAATTTCTATACCCGACATAAAATATATATAATATGTTTATGCCTTTTTTTTTGAGTTTTAATTTGAAATTATAACCAAAACAACCTAAAATATTACAAATTCGCTCAAATTGAAATATAAACTCCAAAAGATACTACAATCATTTGCAACAACACTCAATCCAAACAAATAACAATTTCACAAAATTCAATTTTTGAATTCAAAGCTTCGAAATTTTTTGAGGGCTGTCAATTGAGTTTTTAATGATTTAACATAGTTTGGTTCCAAAACCTTTCTTCCATAAACGAAAATAGCTGAACAATTTGATCAATGACATAATCCAACTGCATATAAGTTTATTCCTTAAAAAGAAACCTCATGAATCAAACATTTTCCTTAAGTTCTAATGCTCATATAACTACCCAGTTTTTATTTCTGGAAAGTATTCAAATTTGTCCTTTGCGTTGTGATTTTTGTATTTAGTGAATTTCGTAGTCATTTGATTGAATAAACAGTCAGGTGTGAGAAAAAGAAAGATGGGGACAGAAATTGGGGAAGATTAAGTGGGCGTTTGGACATGAATCGTAAAATTTCGAAAAAAATGGTTTTTTTTTCAAGTAAAAAATAGTATTTGAAACTTAAAGTTGTGTTTGCACATGAATATTATTTTGGTTTATTTTTGAATTTTTGTGAGTGATATGAAGTGAAAATTTTGAAAAATAACTTTTTGAAGTTTTTACTATTTTTGAAAAATTTCGAAATTCATCTTCAAGTGAAACTCGAAAATTTCAAAGTCAAACACCGATTTCGAAATTTATTTTTATGGCCAAACGGCCCTAAATTCTAATACATTATTTTGTATATAATTTGGTAAATTATATATCAACTTGTAAATAAGTTAAAACTTTAATATTGTGGGTAAATAAATTTCAAAAGTAGTATAGATAAGTAAAAATTCTCAAAAAAAAAATCCTCACAAAATTACCTACTTAATATCAGACATACTGTATGGTTTTGAGAGTTAACCCAAGGGGGAAGTGCATGGTTAGTCATTAATACACATGTATTTACTTTTAAATCACTGTTTAAAATATTTTTAGTCTTTAGCCACTGTTTTAATAAATTTTAACTGCCACGACGAAAATACCCTTCTGCTCATGTCATTAACTTTTGAACTTAACTTCAGGACTTCAGGCCTACATGTCCTTAACTTTTGAACTTGGAACTCTAAGTTCAGGACTTCAGGACTACATGTCCTTAACTTTTGAACTTAACTTCAGGACTAAATGTCCTTAACTTTTGAATTTAGAACTCTAAGTTCAGGACTTCAGGACCACATGTCCTTAATTTTTGAACTTAACTTCAGGCATGACCTTAACTTTTGAACTTGGAACTCTAGGTTCAGGACTTCAGGACTACATGTCCTTAACTTTTGAACTCAACTTCAGGACTTGCCTTAACTTTTGAACTTGGAACTCTAAGTTCAGGACTTCAGGACTACATGTCCTTAACTTTTGAACTTAACTTCAGGACTACATGTCCTTAACTTTTGAATTTGGAACTCTAAGTTGAGGACTTTAGGACTACATGTCCTTAACTTTTGAACTTAACTTCAGGACTTTGAACTACATGTCCTTAACTTCAATTTGATATCATGAATCCGCCTTTGGATTATATTCATTTGTTGTATCAATTCAAATTATATACTAAATCTTTGGATCAGCTCATAGTCGCAGTCATATTTCATTCAATTTCTTCATACTGTTGAAAAGAATAGTGTGATATGGGTGATTGGGTGTTGGTACTTTGGATAGAATCTTCAAAATACAACAAAGAATTAGCTAAAATCAACAACAAGAACTGAAATGGGTTCTACTATTAATTATCATCTTGTGAAAATCCCATTAATTTTTTGAGACCAGAGAAAAAAGCAGAAGAAGTGGAGGAGTCAGGATTATTTTCGACTAAGTATTCATCAACCAAATCTTTAACAGACCTAGCATACAAGGGATGAAATGAATGCATCAACGTATTTCCGTTTGGGAAGGAAAAGGTAACATTGCCTTTTCATATTAATTTTAATAGACTAGTGCCTACTTTTGCTCAGCATTAAAAATGTTGGATAAAAAGTAAATACTACTTTAAAAAGTGACTACCCAACACAATTTTTACGGGGCTTTTGGATCTATACCCGCTTTTTGGGTCACGTTTTAACTTATACCCGCTTTGCAAAAAAAATTACAAGCGTACCCACTTTTCGCATAAACTTCAGGCATACGGGCCTGAAATAGCAAAGACAATCAGACAAACTTTAGCATTCTAGGCTTTTTCAAAAATTTCAGTGAAGTTATTTAGTTCATTTGTAAAAACTTCAGCACTAAATAAGCCGAAGTTTTGTCCTGGATTAATTAGTTTTGTCATAAAGTTTTTTCAAAAAACTCAGCAGAAGATGCTGAAGTTATTTAGTTCATTTGCAAAAATTTCAGCACTAAATAAGCTGAAGTTTTGTCCTGGATTAATTAGTTTTGTCATAAAGCTTTTTCAAAAACTTCAGCAGAAGATGCTGAAGTTATTTAGTTCATTTGCAAAAATTTCAGCACTAAATAAGCTGAAGTTTTGTCCTGGATTCAGTAGTTTTGTCATAAAGCTTTTTCAAAAACTTCAGTAGAAGATGCTAAAGTTATTTAGTTCATTTGTAAAAATTTCAGCACTAAATAAGCTCAAGTTTTGTCCTGGATTAATTAGTTTTGTCATAAAGCTTTTTCAAAAACTTCAGCAGAAGATGCTGAAGTTATTTAGTTCATTTGTAAAAACTTCAGCATTAAATAAGCTGAAGTTTGTCCTGGATTCAGTAGTTTTGTCATAAAGCTTTTTCAAAAACTTCAGTAGAAGATGCTGAAGTTATTTAGTTCATTTATAAAAACTTCAGCACTAAATAAACTGAAGTTTGTCCTGGATTCAGTAGTTTTGTCATAAAGCTTTTTCAAAAACTTCAGCAGAAGATGCTGAAGTTATTTAGTTCATTTATAAAAACTTCAGCACTAAATAAACTGAAGTTTGTCCTGGATTCAGTAGTTTTGTCATAAAGCTTTTTCAAAAACTTCAGCAGAAGATGCTGAAGTTATTTAGTTCATTTATAAAAACTTCAGCACTAAATAAACTGAAGTTTGTCCTGGATTAATTTGTTTTGTCATAAAGCTTTTTCAAAAACTTCAGCAGAAGATGCTGAAGTTGTTTAGTTAATTTGTAAAAACTTCAGCACTAAATAAGCTGAAGTTTTGCACAGGTATCAGGAAGGCGGCGCCTGAAGTTGTAAAAATTAGGGTATAGATTAAATAATTTTAAAAATATGGGTATAGGTTAAATGGGGGCGACCAAATAGGGCGCCCCGTGCAATTTCTATAATTTTTACTTAACCCAACAGAGGAAGAATGGGATCCAAATTCAATTCATTAACGTAGTCCACGGGCCTTGGCCCAAATGGTGTTACTGATCCAGCTGGTCTTGATCGAAAAAGGTTGTCCAGGACTTTAGGACTACATGTCCTTAACTTATGAATTTGGAACTCTAAGTTCAGGACTTTAGGACTACATGTCCTTAACTTCAACTTGATATCATGAATCCGCCTTTGGATTATATTCATTTGTTGTATCAATTCAA